>JAIPRM010001602.1:16588-36557 GCA_025469315.1 Stegophylla sp. TES_Ste_2020
ATATCAAATTCTAATTTTAAAATATCAATAAACAAAAGAGAAAAATAAACGAAAACGCAGGCAAACCAAAATACAAAACAATTTTAAAAAACATTAAACGTAACATATTATGAGAAAACGAAAAAAACCATGAAATGAAAAGCGATAACAAAATTTTATTATTAGTTTTCATCCTTTTTTTTACATAATTTACTGCCATAATATGTATATAAGATAAATTTAAAAAAAAAACTAATTATGTTTCAAATTACAATAACGTTCTAATTTCTAATAACGATAAGCAGTATATACAATGAATACATTTAAAATGTAATAACGTTAAAACACATTTTATTTTTTTTACAACAGCCCTGCAAATGCCTTGTCTTCCCCATGTTTTTAGAGCATACACAAGGGAATTATATAACTTATATTTGTATATTTATGTGGAGAATTTAATTTAAATATAAAAACGATAAAATCTGATTTAAAATAAATAAGAAAATGCTACGTTCAAGCAAAGTATACGTATTACACTTTAGATACCCGCAAAAGGTGCCTAATACAATATGAAGTCTTAGTAGAAGTTATGCAACTAGGAATAAAGTAGGATTTACGAAGTGAAATGTCTCATATTGCGAGGGGGATGATATAGGGGTGGGAATCACGAGTCTCCTCGGGTTTTAGGTCACTTTGTTTTCAGTCTAGCGTTTAAAATGTAAAATGAGAATACTTTGTACACGGGCATGGGACATGGTGCTAAACTAATTATACACCTTTTTAAAGCCGTTACCCTATAGAGAAGTAAAATATTTTTCCAACGCCTTTATAAAAAAACAAAAAAAAAAAATGGCATACTCGAAAAGTTTAAAACTCAAAATCGAGTAGAAAATATAATATGTTTTATATTCGTAGAGCTGTAGAGCATTTAAATACCTCATTAGTTGAGAGTAAAAATCAATTTTTCTCGAATCCGAAAATCTGCTTTTTCAAAATTCACAAAGAAATTCGTGGACAAAATTTGTTCAAAACGTTCAGGGAAAATCCAATAATAGATAAGTCATGGTACCCTGTCTAGTAAATTATCTGTATTTAAGTTTTTATTTTTCTTCAGTGTTTAGGTTTTAATGCAAACCAAGTATAATATATTTAGTATATATATATATACTTTGCTACCCCAACGCCCAAAACTTGTTACTTATTTACCCCCTCCCTGGGAATACATGTTCACCGCCCCACAGAATCTTTTTACCGTCCACCCAGGGGTGGTATACAAATATATTAATGCGCCCAATACCTTAGTTTCAATACGGCCGCCGTCGTTGAAATGCAGCTTCAGCCGGGAAATGTGATCGTCCGACGAGCCACGGAGTTCGGAAAATTTATACGTCCAAACGTTCGAGTTCGTCCAATTGTCGTACAACGTGAACCCGTTGTCCCAGTCCAGTATCAAGTTCGACGGCTGTTGATTGTTGCCGAACAGCACGTAAAACGTTCTGCTCTGTGGAAACCGAATGAGAATAACAATAATTAATAAAATAATTATTATTGACAATGCGGTCGCTTGCACGTCCCATTTGATGCATAGACATTAGTTTTCTCGGGAACAACATTAGATAAAACCAGCAAATTTTCATTTTTTTATTTTAATAAGATAAGAAAAATCAGTATATCTGATTGACATTTAATGTTGTTCGTATGATATAAGATACATTGCTATGTATAAGGACGATTGTACACCACAAATTTATTTCACACAGCCATATTAAGGCAACACCTAATCGATTACCGTTTCGCCAGTAATAGTAGAAAAAAAAAAAAATATATCAAATTCAGTTGCTAACTCGACGGAGGTTAAACTGTATAAGGACAGTGGGGCTAAACCTTATGAGTAGGGCCCGGATTTAAATGCACTAAAAACCACAGAAAAATGTTCCAAAAAATAGCTGAAAATGCCCTTAAAAAATGCATTATGCCATGAAAATACTCTTAAAAAGGTCCTTTGCGTTTTTATATTTTAATTTGTTTTTTCTTATTTGCCATCTGCCAAGTCTAAGCAGCATCCATACCATAAGTAAAGATAAAATATTATAGACATTATCGCAATTATAGAGAGATTTCTAGATATTTTTAAGGAAAACCCCAAAAAACATGTATAATATTTTGAATTAGTTAAATTTAAATCATTGATTCGTATTATGTACAGATACTATACATATTACAAAAATTGTAAATATCTATATTGTTGAAATATGCCTTTAAATGAATAAAATGACTGAAAAATGCTAAAATGTGCTCTAAAAATGAAAAATTAAAGTTTCACTTTTGAGTTCTCTGTTACATGAAACAAATTATGTACTTGGAAATCATTGCCTAAGATCACCAAAATAAATATGCATTTTGCATTGGGATCCGGGCCCTACTTATGAGAATTGTCATCTTATAGACATGATGGAGCAATGGATCTTGTGTTTCGATTAGTTTTGGTTAGGTAATGACTAGGGCTAGGGACTTATAGAAGTTAGCATGTTTTTCAAAAATCATTCGAAACATAGCTAAGTAATATAGAAATGCGTTTCATAACACCAGGAGTTAAATTAAATTACAATGGCGCAATTAGGATTTTTTCAAGGGGGGTGTGTTCACCAATAAATTTCTACAATAATTATTAATTAAATATAAAATTATAGGTAATCAATGTTAATGGACACTTTACAAGAATTCATTAATTATAAATTTCAAGTAGTGAAATTTAACTACTGAGTTAACATTTTTATAACGTTGTTACGTATTTGTAGATAAATAAAATTTAGTGTATTGCATATTTAACAATATGAATTTTTAATTTGATGTTTCAAGTTTATTTCCGAATTAATAGAGTCTATAATTGTTTAGTTAAAGGATTTTTATTTTTTCACTGTTAGTTGAATAAAATTTCAATAAACACGTGGTTTAAGAGGGGTGTCCAGACACCCAAAACACCCCCTCGGTTAAATTAATATTATAATAATAATTTAAGCAAATGGCACTCACTTTGATGTGCATCATGGAGGTACATATGGATCTGTGCCACGCGCTTTGTACGTCCAGTAAACCCTGTTTGGTTTCCATCGAAAAGTACCGGGACACTCCGTTAGACGTCTGCAACAAGAAGCAATTCTGTCTCTGATCCACGTTTTCCGCGTCTTTCACCAATCGCAACATGGATTCGTACAATTTGTACACGACGCCGCAGTCCAGCCATTCCGTAATAGACATCTGAAAACAATATCATAATAATATTATTAAGACACACAAAAACCGATCAAAATTCAGTAGCGTAGCCAGTGTGATAACAATCATGGCAAAAATAAGTTAGTTTTCGCCATGATATAAAACTTTTGTAAAACTATTATTTTTTAAGGTTAGTAACATACAATATATGTTGTTGTTTTTTCATTAACATGTGCATCTAGTGCTTATATATTATTACATCTTGTTGTTATTATTAAAAATGTAATATAGACTTAACTTTATCCAACCTAATCTTTTGTATTAATTAATAATAAAACTTATAAAACATGGCGCAGTCGGTAGGGGGGGGGAGGTTCGTGGAATACTCGTTTTTCAAAATAGTGATATACATATTATTAAAACATAACTTGATCAATAAGATCATTTGAAGACAACCACTTTTGAAAATTATTCATTGAGCTGATATTAAAAAAAAAAAAAAATTGACCATTGGTAGAAAAATACATGATGAATTTTCAGGCAAATACCAAAAATTCTATCGAATTATGAATTGATAGTATCATTTTTATAGACTTTCCATTGGTAAAAATTGTTATTTTATGCAGTGTCACGTCCCTTGGCGCACCCATATCATAAATTAGCACCCTTAGTATATTTTGAGCTAAAAATATTGCTTAAAGTGGATTATTTTCCAATTTTTATTGGTAATTTCCATAGATCTAAAAGTCAATGGCTATGCGACATATATGGACACTCGTCCCAATTTTTTTCTCCCTCTTCATCGTTTTGTTTTCAAGTGAAGTTTGACATATTTTGATATACAATAAAATTTATTCTATTAAAAAGGATTACTTATTAAAAATAAGAAAAAAATTCAAAATACATAATATGAAAAAAATTAAATGCATTATTATAATGAACATTTATAACAAAACATTTTTATTTTCTGTATTTGTTCTTTGAATTCACTCATAAGCTTAGTTTTGATCAAAAATTTTTGATTATTTATATTTTGTTTTAATAATTTGAAAAGAAAAAAAGCGAATGAAATAAAAAGCTTGTCACTAGCGCACACTGATGACGATTGGTGGTAACTTATCCTTAAGTAACTAAAAAAACTAAAAAAAAAAAAATTGAAATACATTTTTTCAATAATTTTTTCTGGAGTCAGGATATAATTTTCATATATATATATATATATATATATATTTAATATAAAAAAAATCATGCAGTTAATGGTTAAAACATAATCTTTACATAAATAAAATTATACTCAGTAATCTTATCTTTATCATTATCTCAGTAAACTTTATTTATCTTTTCTCAGCACCCCTTACAACAATAAAAACAAAATATGACAAACATTAAAAAAAAATAATAATAATAAAATTACTATACATTCCAATGATTACTAACCTAACTTTCTCTCTATCCCTATTATATTTAAACCTATCATCTATCTTATCCCTTCACATATAGATTTTGAAAAAGTTCTTTATAGGGTCTTCTAAACAGCTATTAATAATATAAGAAAATATAATTTAGTTATTTTAGGTATTACTTATAAAATAATTGCTGTGCTGTCGACCAGAGTATTTTTTAATTTTTTTTTTTTTAATGCAAATATTATTATGTATTTTAAATTGAAATTTCTGGTCACACGATTACCGACACAATTGATTTTCGCCGTTTTAATGAGACACGGTCTGAGTGAAATATTTTATGGTTATTGATCATTATTTGATTTAGGTTACTAATTAGCTCTGGTAATTCCGAGTCAATTGCCTATCGGGTTACGGGATGAAACATAAAACGTGGAACACATTTTACGCTATAATGTTGTACTCGTATTTATATTATAATATTTAATGGAGCGGACTTTTGCTGTGTTTAATAAGTCCTTAAATGAACTACACGAAGTAGTCCTGTGATGATGCTAACAACCTAAATGAATTCTGTAAAATAAACAATTGACAATCATCATCTACGTATTATCTACTAATTAGTTCTATAAAACCTCTATATACGTGTTTTTCAATTTTATAAGCCAAGTATCATATCCCTCAAGAGTCAATGAAAATTACATTAAAGTCTATTTACAAAAAACCATTTTATTTTCTCCTGTACAGAAAATAGAGGAAGCAGCAGTAATATTATAATGGTAAAAGTAAGGATTCGAAAAACGAAAAAACAATATGTACACATCATAGGCGTGCGCGGAAGGGTATGAACACAATTCCTATTGTTTCCATAAAAATCACAACATATTTGGTCATCAAACTCTTTTATGAATATAAAATTATCATAACATTATATCATATCCATAAATGCTAAGCCCCTTTGTTTTTTTTTTTTTTTTTGTAATTTAACACATCCGCCAAGTTCCATCTGAGAAACGACGAATACCCATGATGCTTTTTTAAAATTTTGATTTTTTTTCTTTGAACAATATTTCGTATAAATATACTTATCCAAAAGATTCGATATAAGATGTATTTTTTTTTTAATTAAAATTTTGCTCTAGATGATGCTTTAAAGAGGTAATATTTCGAAATTTCCAATAGTTTTCCAAAATTTGTGGACACATTACGTGTAGGTATGAAATTATTCCATTACTGAGAATTTAAGGACCATGAATCTTCACGGTAAGTACGGTAAAAAGTACATATAAAATAAATAAATAAGACGAACGGCGGAATAACAGAATTGTGCATTTTTATTATAAAATAATATACTACTTACCGGTGGAGTTTCGAAAAGCAATACATCTCGTCCTCTGATTATCATGAATCTCGCGCAATAACTCTGCCAAGGGTGGTTGTTGTTCAGCACTCCTTCGTTCACCCACCCCATGTATTCGATCTTTTCGTTAATGCCAAAATTTAAATTATAAAGCTTGATCTGAAACGAACGCAGTACGATATAGTTACATTGAATATTTAACTCTAAAAATACCTCTGGTTTTATGAAGGTTAAATGAATCTCACTTTTCACGGGACTTTTGACATTGAGTTGGGTTAAAGTCTGAAGATTGCCCGTGTCCAGAATTGAAATAATTAATTTAATTTACATCTCATAAGCCCCTGAATGTTATATTTAATATAATATTAGTATATCCGTCCTTGGGCTACGTGTTTTTAATGAAAAGCGAAAAGAAACAAAACGAAAACTAGGAATTATGCAATTTAAATCTCATAACCAGGGCTAGGATTTGTATGCAATAAAAAAATTGTAAAATATGCATTTTATTTACCGAAATACACAAAAATATGCATTTAAATTTTTACAAGATATACACAGAAATATAGTTACAAAAAAAAAATATTTATTTATTGGAATTCATCAGTGATTCACCGATTGTCTTAATATTATAATATACGTAATAGAGAAATAAAAAAAAATAATAATAATAATTTAGAAACAAAATTTATAATTCACATTCAGTAGTAGAAATACGTGTGTTACATGCTACAGCAACATATTTTTTTAAATTTTCGAATATAATTAGATGGCAGTATTGATTTATATGGACCGAAACGCTCCGTTCAACGTCACCCTTATGTAGTTGGCGCATATTTAAATAAAGAAATTTATATTTATTCGACAAATTATATTTTATCTTGGATTTTATATTGACCTGCACATACTTTTATTAATTGTGTTTTTTCTTTCTCCTACTTGAAATTTTCACCAACAAATAGTTTCGAGAACATTTCATAAAAATTTTAAAAAGATTTGATCAATTTTAAGTTAAGTACAGCATTTTGACGATTTCGGAAATATCTGAGAACTATTCAATCTTTTATCGTATACCTATTGTACCTTAGTAAAATAAAATTTATGTTTGACAAAAAAAAAGAAAAGTTTTATACTTTATTCAGCAGGGCTAGAATTAAATACGAAATATTAATATCGAATTACAAATATTCTATTAAACATGCATTTTTATTGTCGAAATATGCAATAATATTTATTTTATCCAAAACATTCAAAAATATGCATTTGATCCAAAATATACAAAATAAAACAAAACCATCTCATCTCATCATGAGGTGATTCGTGGACATTACTGACAAAATCAAAAATCAAAAGTCGCAAAAAAAACATGCTGTAGCATAGGGTGGCCCGGATAATAATGTCCCGGAATTTGACTTTACACTATAATATAGTTTATAGGTACGTTTATGATATTATATAAAACCGTTATTTTTTGATGAATATTCTCAGCATACAAAAGTATTTGGTGGTAATAGAAGGAAAAATTAAAAATATTAGTTACCAATGTTTCCACGAAGATTTAGTCTGTTTTATATTTTAAACTAGTTTTTATTGAAAATAAATGATATATATTTTCTAATTTGAATATTAAGTATTTTACATTTTATAGTGATGGATATAAATTGGTGACAAATAAGATTTTGTTTGGTTGGGTTGATGAATAAAAAGTCGTAAGTAATTTTAAATTTATTGTCCCGGATTTCTAAATTTTTTACCTGGCCACACATAAATCCTAACTCTGCTCATTACTAACTAGCCCCGAAAAGTTAATCCGTATAATACATTATTATTAGAGTTAGGATGTTGATGACTTTTGCATTTTTTTCCCTTTTATTCTGTACAATGCTATCCTAGCTAAAAATTTGTTTCATGCTCCCTTGATGCAGAATATTCTAATTTTATTCTGCATTTTTTTGCATTTTTAGCTATAAATGCATTTTTTTTTGTTTTTTAAAGTCATTTTTCAACATTTTCAAGTCATTTTTTCATCTTTTAGGGCATTTTTTGTACTTTTTATACAATGTGGGGCATTTTTCACAAATCATAGATTTTAGGGCAAATGTTACATCCAAGTTTGGAAACAAATTTAATTTATTAAAATCTAACTTTGGATTTGGACTATTAGTAAAAAATTTATATCATTTTATCGCGTTCCGACAATATTTA
Source organism: Stegophylla sp. TES_Ste_2020 (assembly GCA_025469315.1). Taxonomy (NCBI): domain Eukaryota; kingdom Metazoa; phylum Arthropoda; class Insecta; order Hemiptera; family Aphididae; genus Stegophylla; species Stegophylla sp. TES_Ste_2020. Next base: position 24,746 of record JAIPRM010001602.1, read on the forward strand.
CTCTTTAAGTGTTATATTGATGAAACGAGTGCTCTTTCAGACATACGCCGATCATACACGCTTATCGAGTATTATATTTATAAATTGTATGGAATAAATCCGATAAACAAGATTACATACAATTTTTATTTATATTTTACTTTTTAATTTATTTTTAATATTGAAATTTATTTATACCCATATCTCTGAAAAAAATTATTATTTATAAATAAGTTTTTTCACTTACTTAATTAGTATTTTAGATCATTTTTAAGGTCATTTTTTAAAGTTTTTAGGGCATTTTTGCACATTTTTTAGGGCTCTTTTGAATATTTTTTTTAGGGCATTTTTGTGTGTTTTTTAGGTCATCAACATCCTAACTCTAATTATTATTATACTGTGATAATATATTATGCGTGTGGCGTAGAAAACGATTTACTTGTATTTCTGCTAGATTGGCGATGTTCTCCGAAATGAGTTTGACCCATTCCGACAAACTTTTGACATTATCGCAGTGTACGATGGTAGAATTCGAACCGTTCATGCCGTGCACTTCGAAACCGTTTCTGCGCAGTTTGTCCGTTCCCTGCACGTATCTCGTTACGTAGCCCATCATCAGCGGTACTGAATTCAAAATAGGACTTAACTACAATAATAAAATAAATACGTGCATAGGCGTGCGGCAGATCCTTTGACTTTAATTAATTGCAACAATAAGAACCAAATTTGAATTGTCACGTTTGTTGTGGTATACTAGAGTATAATAATTGAAAAACAATATTTGCAAAAAATTCGAACACTATTCATTAAAATTAAGTTACTGTTTTCAGTTCTGTAGAATTAAATTTTGTATTACATACCTACTTAAAATGCTATAATTTATTTTATAGATAACTAAGTAATAAAGTAAAAATAGGTACTAATCTCATTGGATGATACAAATCTATATCGTATTATTATAGTCTGTGCGTGGATAGATTAACCAAAGAAATAATATATATATATATATAGTGTCGATAATATTATCATTGACTAGAGAAATATTTTTTTTTTTTCTGTTGCTAATTTTTAATTCGTACAATAATTTTGTATTTGATTAGTAATAAATGCGAAGTGGCGCAGCTTAGAGCCTTCCAAAACCGAATATAATGTGTAAATAAATGCAATTAAAATGTTATTAATCAACTTTTAACAAACTTACTCCTCAATATACGACGTAAATAGATTGTGATTGTAAAAAAAAAAAAAAAAAGTTGCAAGATAACTTTATCCAACTGATCCAACTTTAGCCAATTCACGTTTAAAATAATTTTTGGCTCCCAATTCATAATTTTCACCCTCCCCCCCCCCTGAAAGAAAAGTCTGCGCACGCCTATGAATACGTGTGTATGTTATTAAAGTCTTACTGCTGATGTAGTCCACCCACGGCCCGTCTTCGGTGTCGCTTTCGCCGTTATTGTTGTTGTTGTTTTTACTACCGTTTCCTGAAATTCGGTAAATAACACAGTGGTAATAAACATTAAACATTGTCGCGTTGTTTAAAATTTAAACTTGTACAAATTTTGTACCACCACGGGAAAGCCGGAGAAAAATAAAAAATCGATGTGTAAGTTGGCGGTAAAGTTTGCACTGTTGCAATTTATAATAAAATATTTGACCTTTTTTTGAAGAGAACATTAATATTTTATTTTTTTAATAAATAGCATGGAATTACACACACACACACAAACTAAATATTTTTTTGAAATACAATATTAAAATATTATTTAACCGAAAAATATTAATTTTAATTTGCAGGAATTAAAAATTATTTCATTCAGTAAATTGTGATCTGGTATTTTGAATTTTTTCAGCACACTGAACACTTATTTTTGAAACGATAAAATTGTATCTTTAAGGTCAGGTACATACTTTTCGCCCTTTTTTTCTGTAGATTATTTATTTTTGATTTATTGTAATGTCTAGATTATGGATTTTAAAACGATAAAAAATGTTAAAAAAAAAACACTTAAAATAAAGCAATAATTCTCAACAAATCATCCAAAAAAAAAAAACATTAAAAATGGAGTTTTTGATAAAAAAAAATAAACATATTAATTACGAAAAACGTATTATAATTATTTATTAGTTTGTTAAATTTTAAATATATAAATATGCTGTTCTTTTTCTTCCACGGTTTGACTGTAAATTAGATTTATTCTTTTTAAGATACTTAATAATTAAAATTTGTTAAAAAATAGTTACAAAATGATTAATCTATATCATCAGAGTTGCATTGGGCAATTAAATTTATTTTCAAAAAAAACTTCTTTAAACTGAATTAATCTTTTAAATACACGTTTATGTAGAACGAATTTTGAAAAAAAAAAAAACGTAACTTATAAGCCGAAAAAAAGTTCCCAGAATATCCTAAAAAGCATTTAAATGCAAAAAAATCAAAACAAAATGTCGTTGATTTTATTCTAATAATGGTATAAATCGAATTTATAGCTGACGTAGCTTCGTTTGAAAGCGATAGAAAAAAAAAAAAATGGAAATGCCTTCAAAATCCGCACTCTAGTAATGTCTAGAGAATGTGTAAAATATCTGGGAAATGTTATTTAATAAAATAATAACTCACATACACATTCAAAAAAAAAAGGTCATCAATTAATTTTATTTATGTATTCGTTTACGCAGAAGTTATGAATTGTAATAATTTTTTAATGTCGATGATTAATTAATCTCCATGAATTAACACATTTAAACAATTTAAAAATAAAAACGATCATTAAAGTGACTGAAAACACTTATTTCAAAATATATACTCGTCGAGACGGGATTTAGATTTAAAGTTCTCATCTCGCTTCGTTGGTCCCGACTCTCGAGGCAATTTAATTTTTATGCGCGTTATTAAACAACGATTTATTAGTACAATAATTATTCATACGAAACCAATGGAATAATCGAATTGTTATAATAAATCAGTGCACTCAAAAAACAATCTCATACGGAGACAGCAGCGCTTAATTCGATAAAAACAAAACGATTCTTCGTGTTTTCAATATTTTTCCCCGTGTCGACGATAACTTCTTGACAAATCGAAAAATAACCCACTTTTAAAATACAATCTGTATCCAATATCCGACCCATCTTAAGGGTTGTATGACACTTTTTAACCTTTTATACTACCCCTAAAATAGATTTCCGGAACAAAAAACATACAACCGCACACGATTGTAAAAAACAAATGGCTTTCTCTCACGACCTAAAAATAATAGTAAAATATTCGATATTGTAAATTCGCATATATTATATTTTGTAATAACATTATTATTTTCTTTTTATATGCATTTCACTTATTCCAAGTCGTTATGAGTTTTTACAATATGATGTTTATTTTATTTTATTTTTTTTTCTGTGTACAACTTTTCGTATGGAAATACTTGTCTAAAAGTTTCGATCAATAATTTTTTGAAACCCGATTCGCCTTTAGATTGTACTTTAGAGAGGTCATTTTTTGAATTTCTCAATTATTCAATGATTTTTTTGGAAAAAAACTACCCAAAATTTGACAAAAACGACTCGAAAACCATCATTTTTTGATCAGAATTTTATAAAAATTTAAACACAGATAGAAAATTCTATAAAAAAGATTTTGGTGCAAGAAAATTTTGAAAATGCGAAAAAAAAAATGTTAGAAAAATGTCCAAAATTTATTTTTTATATTATTAACTTCTCTCGTTCAGAATCGTTTTATTGAAGAAATGATTCATCGTTTCTTTAAAATTCAATACACCCGTCAAGAGAATCCCACCCGTCGTGCGAAGTATGTCCGGCTTTTTTTAAAGATACTTTGGTGAAAAATCTACATGATATCCTAAATATTAGAAACATCAATTATTATTTTGTAGAAAAGACTAATTATTATTTAATTCACTTGCATCTATAAAATAAAGACACGATTTCACAAGATTAATTACCATATAATTACCGATATTATGTACAAAAACGCTTATACACTAATTAATCGTTAGACTTGGATCAATTACTGAACTTTTAATTAATTTTTAACCGGAACCTGTTAGTCGTCTCATTTAAGTTTTGTGCGTCTCGTCACCAACGAAGTGGAATTATCAACATTTAACCCTTATTTTTTTTATTTTTTTATTTTTTTTATTTCAATGACATGTAAGTATAACGATGGAAATCAGTTAGTAATACGTCGTAGGGGGTCTAAAATGTGATTTGATTTTAATTAAAATGGTCCCTAGAATATAAAATATAATATATTATGATAACAACAGATCAACTCATAATCTGTAATTTAAAATGATCTGTATTTGTGTTTTTTTACACTTAAACTGTAATTAATAAGCGCATTACATACTAATAAAATAATTTTCTAATTATGAATATTAAATACCAATTTATATCAATAGATAAAACTTCCCATTTCACATAGTTATACGAGAAAAAAATTATTAGACTAATAAAATAAAATATTACACCTTTCGAACCTAATAAAAATGGCGCTGCAGCTTTGTAGTGTTTCACCAACAGTGTGACTTGATTTCCAGAGTTTCGCAAAATATGTAAGGCCGTGTCGTGGCAAGCGTTCGTGATCAATTGGTCGTTCACTGTTTTCAAAAAAAAAAAAGAAAAAAAATATTATTATACTTAGACACTTGACACATTTCAAGCGTAATTCGGGAAATGGCCCAGGATTGCCGGCACCCTCAGATTTTATATTAGCATTTCCAAATTTATATCAGTGTTTAATTTAGGTTTATTTTGACATCAGTGCCGTGTTATTATGTTATGCCAGTGGTTCTCAACCTTTTATATACGGCGACACACTAAATTCAGTTTTTGTATTTTTGAAAAAATAATAATTATCATCTATGTAACACCTATACGTGTTAATAATTTATTAAAAAAAGAAAAAACCGGATTTACTTAGCGCTATGGGTATACTTTGATCCTTGGACGGGGTACTTTTGATTGGTGGATTGAAATATTTAAAGAAACGATAAATTTATTTGTTACTCATCCAGTTTTATTATTCCACTATTAACTGAGAAAAGAAAAAAAAATTGGCGAGAAAAAAGTTTTATTACTCATATTATTATTGTCTATCTGGTATCTATGTTAAAAATTTCATAACATTTGGATAAAAAAAAAGTTTTAAAAGCATTTTTGTTGAATTTCATGTAGTTTTCCCCAAATTTGTGAAAAATAACCTTTCAAAAGTACCATCTAGAGATAAATTCCGATTCTTAAAAATTCTGGTCATAATTTTAGACGAGTATTTTCTATACAAAATGTGTTTACAGAGAGAAAAATAAAAATAAACAACAATGAAAAACACTAGCCTCTTCGCTCTACCCAAAATTTAAAATTATAAATTTACATAGTTAAAGATATTTTCTTAAAAAAATTCAATGAGATATTATTGATGATATGTAAACAATTTTTTTGGTGACACGCCGGTTGAGAACCACTGTATTATGCCGCACTGCAGTAAGTTGTTTTTTATATTAACGACAAGACTTAAGAAAAGTACAATAATCTCTTAAGACTAAATAATATATAATCTAAGACCTAGTAGATCAACCAATTTGGCAATAATTGAAATTTAAAAGGACTTTCGAGTAACAATATTATTAAACAAAATAATATCATCATAAATTTAGTATGGGTAAGAGCGCACTTGTTTGATATAATTTTGAAATTATTAATGGCACCTCCGAAAATATAACACGAATCACACCTACCACTAATAGTGTGACAAATTATCTCATTGAGCATGAACAACATAATTAGGTACTTATGAGAAAAACGCTAATAACCGACTGTTTTTAAAATTGAAAAAAATATATATATAATAAATAAGTGAGTCGTAAGTGTGTGTTGAATATATTTTTTTTTTTTTTAATAACATCATTATTACCTTTGATGATAGCGTCTCCGACGAACAACCTTTTGGTGTGATAAGCAGCTCCTCCTTCGGGAATTCTGGATATTAATATCGGTAAACTGTTCTCTTGGCCACCCTTAACGCTTATTCCGAGACTGCCGTTTTTTCTCGTCACAGTCACATATCTCAACTGTAACCGTAAGTGTAATTTATTAGAAAAACAAAAAAGCCGGACATACTTCGCACGACGGGTGGGATTCTCTTGACGGGTGTATTGAATTTTAAAGAAACCATAAATTATTTCTTCAACAAAACGATTCTGAACGAGGGAAGTTAATAATATAAAAAATGTTAGAAAAATGTCCAAAATTTTTTTTTTCACATTTTCAAAAATTTTTTTACGTCAAAATCTTTCTTTTATTATTTTCTATCTATGTTTATATTTCCATATAGTTCGGATTAAAAAATGATCGTTTTTGTCAAACTTTGGGTATTTTTTTTCAAAAAAAAAAACAAATTGAAGAATTGAGAAATTCAAAAAATGACTTCTCTAAAGTACAATCTTGAGACAAATCTGGTTTTAAAAAACTACTGATCGAAACGTTTGGACAAGTATTTCCATACGAAAAGTTGTACACAGAAGAAGAAGACAAAAAAAATTAAATAAATAAACATCATTGTAAAAACACTTCGTTGATCTTCATTTCGTTCAGAATCTAAAATATCAAAAATCGTTCTCCAGATTTTAAAATTAATATTTTTATACAACTAACTTTTAGATTCTGAGCGAAGCGAACAAGTTAGTGTTTTTACAATAATGTTTATATCGTCATTTTTTTTTTTTTTTATGTGTACACGTTTTCGTATAAAAATATTTGTTCAAAAATTTCAACGAGAAACTTTTTTAAACCGGATTTGCCTCTAGATGGTACTTGACAAAAATACTCGGAAACTATCTTTTTTTTTATCCAAATTTAATGAAAATTTAAACATACATAGACAATAATATAACATAACAAATATTTTGGCGCAAGAAAATTTTGAAAATATAAAAAAGCTATTTTAGAAACTTTTTTCTAACGTTTTTTTTTAAAATTTCGTTAAATTATCTGTTTTCCCCTTTGCTTTATTTATTACATAAAAAAAAAAAAAAAAAAAAGTAATGTGAAGTAAAGTAATGCAAATAGAAGTAAACTAAAGTAATATAAAGATAAGTAAACTAAAGTATAGAATAGAAAACCGGATATAGAAATGGTTTATCCTATTTTTTTTCTTAAAAATAAACACAACAGGAACAAAAGATACTCATGTTGCGAACTACGTCCGGTTTTTTTTTTTTTTTTCCTAAGCAATTTCAATGATTTTTTTTTTGTATTTTCATTAATCGTTACACCTTTAAGTACTAAAACACTTACGTAATAGTTAGGACTAGGCTGATAATTGTCCAACGTATCCTCGGACGACGATGACTGCGATTGATGATTATCGACTATCTCTTGTTTCTGAAGTTTCAGACATTCCAGTGTCAACACCAATCGTATTGTCAGCGATCCTCTGTTGGAGTCGTTCACTCGCACTAATCCCGTCTTCGCCTATAACGATCAAATATAATAATAATTTCCGAGCCCAGTAACCGTCATAACTAGAGAAAGGATGTTGATGACAAAAGCATTTTTTTTTCCCCCTTTAATCCTACGCAATGCTCTCCGAGCTAAAAATTCGTTTCATGCCTCCCCGATTTAGAATATGAAAATTAAATTTTGCATTTTCAAACGTTTTGGGTTATAAACGTATTGTTTTTGCTTTTTAACGTCATGTTTTGTAATTTTTGTAAATTTTCGGTCATTTTTCTAAAAAAATTTAAGACTTCCAGGAACGATTTTATATTTGTTTAAAAATATTTTTTATCAAAATTATTGAAGAGTTTTCGTTACAATTACATATATGTATTTTCATACTAGGTGCTCACACTGTATCATACAACATTTGCTTTTACAACAGAATATACCCCGATTTACATGCTTATCTAATATTATATATTTTATAAATTGCATTCAATCAACACGATAATCACTTTATCAATAGAACGACATTAAGTTCAATATTCACGTAGATTTTTTTGATTTTTATACTCAATTTAAATATGTTTGGACACTTATAATTACATATTTTTCAATTTATATTTTAAGCCATTTTTTTTTTTCGGGATCATTTTTGGTACTTTTTTAGGTCATCAACATCCTATCTCTAATCATAACACATAATGACATTAAGATTCATTATTATTGTGAACATTACTTTGACTCCGTCTAAGCATTCCTCTTTTATATCCGACTCTTTGGCACTGTTCAAATTCAACCGCATTGTTTTGCTGGATATAGAGCACAACTGAAAGCATTAACCGACAAAACTATCAAACAAGATTTATTATATAGAAAACATGTAAATCCATTGAAACATGAAAACATATTACGGGTATTATAATATTTAACCGAACGCGACGCCCTGAGTAAGAACACCTGGGGGCAACATATTCATATTTTGGTCAAAATCATGTTTTGGTTGAATATTATTTAGAAAAAAAAAAACTGCGTCGATTGGTGCAACAATCAGACAAATCCGATCATTAAACACAAAGTTATTGTACAAATGGATATGTCTGGTTTTTATTTTGATGCAACAAGACATATCCCCGGATATACCTGGTTGTTACACCAATTATTATTATTATTATTTTTATTATGTTTTAAAATCGAAAATCTTTCATCTTAAAGGGACACTCTTATAGTTTTGTTTAAATTATTTCAAGCTAGATATAACCTTTATTATTTAAATATTTTGTTTTCGTAAAACAAATGAAAATAAATAAAATATCTAATGGATAATATAAAAATATGTTATTTGCATAACATATATTGTGACTTGACTAGAAAGGTTTCGACAAAAATGTTTAACAATGTAATAGGTAAGAACACATTTTTCCTATAAATTACTTACTTTGTGTACATTATAAGCAAAAAAATAATTCTATGGTGCAACAACCAGACCTTATTTTTTTTGTCTTTTAAAGCATTTAAAAATTAGTTTGGATATTCATTGTCATAATATATCAATTATAATTATTGCCAAGATATTTGAATATATTTTTCGTTAATTTTTAAACCTATTCCTAATTTTTTTTAAATAGTTTTTTGTTCTTCTTGAACAATTTGAAAAAGTGGATGTGTCCGGTTGTTGCCGCCAGGTCTTCGATCGCTGTACTCTGTGATGTTCGTGTTTAAACGATAAAACATATTTTTATAATTACAAATTAAACCTAATGACTTAAATAACAGGAGGAAGGCCAATTGCATCGGACAGTCCATTACAATTGATTAAAATGTAAACGTGAAAATTACGAGTGGACACCATGCAGATGGATAAAACAAATACAAAATAGTCACTTTCACAAATATTTATTAAGTAGGCATATCTTAAATTCCTAAAATAAATCAAGCAATACTTTATATGAGTTTAATTCCGAGATTTTCTTAAAAAAAATACTATTTTTTCATTTATTGTTAGTCGTAACATAATTTTAAGGTATTCGTTTATCAACGAATGAGAAGCACTCGTCTGACGAAATAATAAAATGAATAAACAATATTATTTATGTGTTCTATAAAAGCAATTTTTGTTGTTAACTAAGGGTTACCCATGAAAAACAGGTGTTCACCCATACATAATATGGTAATCCTTATGAGTTGTCTGTATAAAACAATATTTTTTTGATAATAAACAATAAAAAAAAAAAATTGCGAGGATTAACACTCAATAATAAAATACAGATAAGATTATATGTAAAAAAAAATCAATTTACGTTATCTTAAGTAAGACTAACATAAATTTCAAAATACTATATCACGTCTCTGGAATAAAATTTAAAAAACTAACCCCAAGTCAAATTTTGCTGAACATATTTTAAAATATTCCAATCATAATAATAATTTCGATATACATATATATATATATATATATATATATAATATATAGACATATTAAATACCCAAAACAACATTAATTCTCTATTTTAAGAGTGAAATACATTGAAATAAAAAAAACTATTTTAATAATATATTATATATTTAAACAGATTTAAAAATAATATTATATTGATATGCTTTTGACAGGTAATAAATAATAATAACAAATAACTGTGAAACCATGAAGAGAGATTAAAGGGTTCCTAAATGTAATACTACTATCAAAACTATTATAAAGCTATAATAATGTTCAATAAAATACCTAATTATATTAAGTTAATAAATTATAAGATGTTGAAAAAATATAATATGTTAAGAGAAACATTAATTTAAGACAATTAATTATACTAATCGTTTATACAAGTATTTATGTACAATTATATTTATTATTTAATCTACTATAGTGCTAAATTTAATATTGTAATCATTATCACTTTCTTCATTTGTTGTAAATGTACCCATTTTTTTTGCTTTCTAAGTTTTAAAATTTGTTAATAATTATTAGGAATAACTTGTAACTGAAGACGCCCCTTCTCATCACAAGCTTGCTTAAAAAGAGAGGAGTAATCAGCTCATTCTATTTTTCTTTTTTTTTAAAAATTAACTTTATGTATCATAATTAAGTTGAGCTGAATAAATTATCATTATTATTATTGTTATTATTAAACCTATATTGTGCACACTGTTCTTTTAAAACAATCTCTATTTTATTATACTCTATATGGCAAACGACTATTTTTTTAAATTTGTAAATATTTTCAATGTATTCCTCAGTTAATTTTTTTAAATCAATACAATTGAGACAATAATTCCAAAAATACTCTAAGCTACGTTTCATTTAATTTATTTTTACAAATTTCTATTAATATATATATATATATATATATATTATTTTTTATTGATTTTTTTTTTTTTTCATGTATTCTTCTATATTTTAATAATACTTTTTTACCGACAAAGTAATTGGATTCGATAACTTATTCGAGGAGATATCGGTGAAAAATATCAAACATACTTTATGGGTATTTTTAATAGGAAATAAAAAAAAGTGGTGCGCAGTTTAAAACCTCGCTAAAAAAAAAAAAAAAAATGTTATGACGGCTGAAAGTTTTATGGTGGTTGGATAAACGAAAACTCGATATGCACACACACACACACACACACACACACCACATAACGTATACATGTATCAAAAAATATGCGAGCATTTAAAGCTTAGCGGAGTGAAGTGAAGAAGCAATAACAATATTTACTGGGTATCGCATTGCCATTCTTACACTTTTCTTGTCAAAACAATAATCTATCGATTTCTTTTTTTCTTTTTTATATTTTTTGTACGCACATTAAAGGTACAGGTCACGATTTATGATCGATATTTCACTACAAACGCGGTTCGTCAGTGCAGACGTTAAAAGAAGAATAAGAGTTGTAGGTTGGAAAAATACGTCCAATAATATTATTCAAGACCGTGTTTTCCGAATAAAACTCGAGCAGTCGACATAAAATATAATATTTTCGAGAATTTTCGGGTGAGAAAAAAAAAAAAAAAGGAGAATCTGTGAAAAGTTTGCACGTTTTTCTGAAAATCATTCAAAACATAGCTAAGCAATATAGAAAATGCGTTTCATAACACTATAGACCAGTGGTTTTCAACCTGTGCGTCACGGCTCCCAGGGGCGTCGTCAGTCATTATATAAAGGGGCCGCGTTCGCAGTAGAAACTAAAAATTTTAATTGTAAAAAGTAAAGTAGAGACTAGAAAGCCGAACATACTTCGCACCACGGATATTCTTCGCTTCTCGGGTCAGATATTCTTGATGGATTTGTAGAATTTTAAAGAAACAATAAATCATTTCTTCGATAAGAATATTCTGAACGAAAGAAGTTAATAATATAAAGAACAATAATAGTCG
>JAIPRM010001603.1:0-17257 GCA_025469315.1 Stegophylla sp. TES_Ste_2020
TTTGTTCAGAATCGTTTTACTGAAGAAATGATTTATCGTTTCTTTAAAATTTAATACGCCCGTCAAGAGAATACCACCCGTCGTGCGAAGTACACCCATCGTGCGAAGTATGTCCGGCTTTTTTAAATTGAAACCGATCGAAAAAAAAAAAATTATAATACTGCAAGCTAAATTTATTTTATATTTTTATATAATATTATATACCTAGTGTAATAGCTAATGGTACATAATTTTTAATTAATTAATTAATTAATTTTATTTCATTTTTATATACTTATATATAATAGGTTTTTTACTTTATTATTGAGTATTATTAACCTTTAAATATTTTATTTTGTTTTATTATTGATTAAAATAATTATTGAAAAACATGAAATATTTACCAAATATTAAACATTTTCACGCGTATACTTCATAAATATCTGAAAAACATTTGACCGATTCTGAGGTAAGTATAGATCTTTAAAAACATTGGACATTTTTAATTTTTTGTCAATTTTTATTTGATAAAAATTTTATCTCTTGATATTAAGATCGGAACATTTTATTCAAACATACTAATAAATATTCCTCATATGCACTGAAAATATTCCGAAAACCATTAGTGTACTTTCTTTTCGAAGGCCGTTTAAAGTCAAAATTCGTGCAAAATTGGTAATTTTTATGGAAAAAAATGATTTATGTTTTCAATCAAAGGCTTTTGAAACACTTTATTCTCAATCCAGTTGAAATTTTCTTTAACCAAAATTTTATTCACGTGTTATTCCATACCGATTAGTTTTTCATTGAAGATGGCTCAACGAAAAATTTTTTACAAGCGTTTATAATTAGAATTACGGTTATTGAAAATAATCGTAGATTGATTTTTCTTATTATTATGTAAAACAGTATAATATGGAGTATGCGTTATCGAATATTCGCTTTATTGAAGGAATGATTTATCTTTTCTGTTTTAAAAATTCAAAACACTCACTATACCCAAGTGTATTCCACCCGAGGAGTACGTCGACTTTTTCTTTTTTTACTAAGGGTTTTTTTCTGTTACGAGGCGCCACTGTTGTAATGTGCCTAAGGGCGGAAAAATGCTAAGTCCGTCCCTGGTGATAACGTGACGTATATTCACCTAAATTATATATTTTATGCATCATCAAGGCTTGATAATTGTATAAATAAAATAATTTATTTTATTGGTGAATATTATAATATTATTATATACACTGAATAGTATTTAACTATTTATTAATAAATATTACGTTAACACAATTCACTCCGTAAACACAGTCGCCATAGCCCATAGTCTATGAATAATAAAAACAATTATTTTGGGGGAAAAAGAGTTCTGTGATAACGAATTACACGGCCCACAGAGTAGCAATCTCTCGTGGCACAGAGTATATCATATTCAGAAACATATTTTAATAGCATCGAAAAATACATAAGATAAGATAATCGAAAAACATTACCTTTTAGTGCCTGATAGTACCTTATAAAATTTGCCTACTTTCTTTAATTTTTTTCATTAAAATCTTTAATAATTTGTTCATAAGAAATTTTATTTAATTTATTTTTTTGGGGGAGGGGGGGTTTTCCGGCCTCTAAGACCATTTTGTAAAACAAATTTCCCTCCATCTTATTCTGTCTTCAGCTATCTCTCTCCAGTTTGCTCTTGGGTCTATTGCTTTAATTTCTCTCTTCACACAGTCTTTCCATCTGAGGCGTGGTCTTTTTTCTTTTGGTTCCTCTTTAATTTTTTTTTTTAATAGTCTCTCTTATACTATTTTGTTTAGAAATATAAAATAAAGAAAACTGAATAAGTATTCATGTAAGTACATGTATTCTGTACTCATATAATGATTTTTGATAGATATAAAAATATTAGGTGTATGCAATTTTTTTTTTTATGTGGCTCTCGAAAAATGTATAAAAATATGGCCCGCGTAGTTAAAAAGGTTGCTGACCCCTGATGTAGACTAATGGTCTTCCATATTTTTGACTTGCAATCTATTTACTATTTCTACATTGGTAAAAGAAAAAAAATAATAATATTCAAAATTACTATCGTTAACTGCTAAACACTATAGTATGCCATTGTAAAAGTACAAAGTCGTTTTTAAATTTTTATTATAAGTAGGTTGTCGTAAAGACAGAAAAAAAAATAATCTGATATTTGACTATTACTGTTTTTATCTAATAAACTTGGATCAATTTTGAAAGTGCAATCTACAAATCATATTTTTTATAAATTACATAGTATAGTTAGTATTTGCTATTAAAGTACTTACTTCATGTTATTTAATCGACCAATTCAAAAGACTGAGTACTGTTAAGGGATCTATTTTTTTGTTAAATACCTAGTAGTTAATATTTTGTAAATATCGTTTGCGACTAAAATATGTAAAAGTTACAAATATACATTTTAAATAATGTTAGTAGCAAATAATGTAAGTACTTTTAATGTGTGTTAACATTATAACAATCAAAACTAAAATATATTATTAATTATAAATTAAAAAAAAAACTTTGATTAAATCTTTTGATAAATTAAAATAATTGAATTTTTTTAACAGAATTCGCTTACAGATTTTATTTTGTTTATGGCAATTGTCCAGACTAAGGAGTAGTTGGTATAAAACTGTATTGAAAGTACTGGTTTTGTACTTTTTTTTTTCAACTATATAATTTTCAAAACATTTGTTTGAATAAAACTTTGAATTCTTGATACGTTCATTAGTGTATGTTAAAAAAGCTATGTTCTTCGTAAGAATACAGTAAGATATAAATGTTCCATTAAACTGAGATTTTGTAAAACTGCGTCGCTGTTACCCCACCTCACCTTATTTATATTATTACAAGGTGTGTTTATTAAAATAAAAATAATAAAAATAATGCGTTTTTTAATTTTCATGTTTATATTAAGTTGAAACATGTACAAAAAGCAGGGAACGTCCATAAGCGTATTTGTAAAAAAGGGGTCCTCAGGCCATTTTAAGTTTTAGCTAGGGTCCTTGGCATAATGTTTATTAGTAACAACTGGTTTAGAGTACAATAATATTTAATGGGAAATTTCAAAGCTCTCCACTCTAAATCTTAAATGTTTAGGTTTCAAAATAAAAGAAAAACTTGAATATCAAAATTCAACTTTAGGATATTGGTGGTAGATTAAGAATTAAATATAAAATTATGTTTTAAATAAAGTAAACAAAGAAAAATTCAATAGTAAGCATTTAACAGGGTCAAAAGAAATATAATAGATATTCTTACAGAATAATAAATGTATTCTATTTTGGTTTTAATTAAGTCATTTCTCTTATCATAGCTATTATTTTAAAATGTTTTCTTTCCTACCATCATATTAGGACTTCTAGTTACCATGTAGTTCTATAAACAATTATTTTTAAACACGAACCTGAAGTACATATTTTTTTTTTTTTTTTTAACAATACTCAACAAAAAATATATTAAAAGGCCTTTAAATTAATCTTGATTAACATTCCATTAAATTTAAGTGGTGCATATTTTAATAGTTTATAATTATAATATAGGTATCTTATAAAATATAACTCATATCTCTTAAATTTTTTTTGTAATTTTGGTTTTAAAAAATTAATTTTAAGATTAAAAGGAAAAATTGAAAATAAAGTATTTAAATTTTATATGTTTTATTGAAATAATACACTCAGCACATAAAAACGGTTTATGATTCAATCTCTTCGCCTTGTAACTCTTTAAGATACGCAGCTTTGGCTTCAACAACCCGTTGTTTGCGCTCAGCGTTGGTTAATTTCTTAGCATTCCAGCGTTTCTTAGATTCCTTTGAAACATCCTTCTTTGGTTTCCTTTCTCGTTTCGGATCACTCCTGATATTTTCATGAGCCTTCTTGTACATATTTTCCAACTAAAATAAAAAATAAATTATTATAAATTGATATTACTTGATACCTAGGTAATGCATGTTAAGGTTATAAAAACAGGTAAAATTTTTTAATTATTAATAAAGCAGTATATTCAAATATGTTTGTATCAATTTAAAAATTTTATATCAAATATATTTATAATTTATGCCAATTTTACATAAATTAATTTTAAATTACATTGTATGAACATATTATGAGAAAAATAAGCTTATTGCTATTTTGAAAGCTTTTTATAGATTAATAATTATTTTTGTTGTTAAAGACACTAAAATACAGAAAAGAATATTTTCCAGTAAAAACCATAAAGGTATATACTGCAATTCATCATACTTAATCTGAATCGTAAGAGTTCCTTTTATAAATCAAAAAAATGAATTTTTCTTGTGTTCCACAATTTAACTGTGAGCGAATTAATCTCCTTAATGTTCCGTTTTAAATCCAAACATATTTGACTTTGTATCACTTAACTAAGTTAAAGTAGGATGAGATGTCATATGACTGGTCGTATTTCTTTCAATATCCGAATTTTACGATATTAGAACACGGAAAACAAGCCATTGTTTGCGTATTATATAAAATTAAAATATAGGTAAATTATGAGTGTTTTTTTGATCCTACAAACATAAAAATATCAAGATACTGAATAGTGGTGAGTAACTTATTTTGTTTTGTATTACAAGAGAGAGGCAAGAGAAAGTCACCATTTTTAGGAAGGCTTAAGTATGAAGAGTTTGGGAACCACTGGATTATACTATAGTTGCTATCACAGATAATTAGATACTCAACTAAATGTAACATTAATGCTCTTATTTATTTTTTTGTTAGTAAATAGTTCTTGGCTTCATAACTCAATGTGGCAATATAGCTTACATTTACAAACTTATATTTATTATTAAATTAAAATTATTATTAAAATTAAATTAAAAAATTATGTAAAATATTTTTACATAATAATATATCAAACAATTTATGTGTTACTTATTAATACCTTACTAAATTAATTTGCCAAAATGGATCAAAAATTTAACAATTTTATTGTCAATTTGATCATTCATTTACAATATTGTAATATATTATATCATTTTAGTTTTACATTCGGAATGAAGTGAAGAACCTAGTGTTTTTACAATAATCAAATAATGATTATTTTCTGTTATAAGGGGAAGTGATCCTCTTTAAACTGCTGGAAATAGTTCAGTCCCCCTAGTGAAAACTCATATTACGTTTATGAAACTAATAACAAGTAATTCCTAATTTAAATATTGTATGATTAAAAAATCTGGTTTTAATAAGTTACATAGTTAAGAAAAATGACCTGTATATTTATCTTATTGTTACAATATGTGTATAGAGTTTCGAATAAATGTTTGCAGTAAAATTAACAAATATTACCCAGGCATATTCATTGTAGGGTCCTGTTCTGTTTAGATTCAAAAATTAAAAACTAAATCTTAACAAACTGTTATTTATCCATATGTTATTATTTACCATTCTAATACAAAACATGACTTAATGATAATTTATAATAGATCATAAAATTCCTAGGAGGCACACCCCAGGTTGAAAACCCTTGATGTACATTAAAAATGTGAATTTAAGGTAAAACAAATGAATTTTGCCGAAATGTTAATCTGATGCGGTTATAGAGAAAAAAGTTGACTTGTGATTTTAGAGTTTTTTTTAGGTCTAATAGACATACTTGTGAATGAGGTCACATTAAATTTTCAAGTCTTAATATGAAGAATTAAAAATTTTATGAAATAAAAATTAACAAAAAACAAGCAATTTCCAGTCTTTTTAAAATTGATCAAATATTTTTGAAATGTTTATGATTTATTTTAGGTCAATTTGTTTTCAATTAAGAACAATAATAGTTGTCATTTTTTCAATAGGTACACTCACTAAGAGTAATGAAGAGCATTGTGCGAAGTATTTCTGGCTTTTTGTCTATACTTTACTTTACTAGTGTTTTTACAATAATGTTTATTTTTTTCTGTATACACTTTTTCGTATTGATCTACTTGGCTAAAGTTTTTTGATCAGTAACTTTTTGAAACTGGATTTGTCTCTAATTGGTACTTTCTCCATTCTTCATTTTTTTTGTTAAAAACTACCCAAAATTTGACAAAAAAGATTGGAAACACCATTATTTTTTGATTTTAACTTTATGAAAATGTGAAAAAAAGTAAAGTAAAGGCAAGAAAGCCGGACATACTTCACACCACGGATATTCTTCGCTCTTCGGGTCAGATACTCTTGGTGTGTTGAAAATGGCGATTATTATTATATTATAAACTTTCTTTGTTCAGAATCATCTTATTGAAGAAATGATTTATTGTTTCATTAAAATTTCACAAACCCATCAAGAGTACCTTACCTGAGGAGCGAAGAATATCCGTTGAATGAAAAAAAAAAAAATAGTACAATGCACAACTTTCAATTGGCAGTAACTTAGTAAATAAGAGATTGCATTTTTTATATATATTCATAATTAGCACAAAAAGAACTATCGATTGAAAGCAAAAAAGGTGACTGGTTAAGTATATTCATACTTTGTATGTGTAATAGATAGAAAATTAGAGATTAAAAGTTATCTTTGAAAATTATATTCCTATTATAATATAATTATGTTCCATCAATATTGTGTGATATATTTATTATTATAATATAAATATTATTTGAGTGAAGCGTTGTTTAATGAAAATCATAATTATATTTATTTATGACTTGAAGGATCGAGTAAATATAATCATTAGTAATGGCAAAGGCTATTCTATCCAATTATAAGATACTGATGTATTATCCTGAACACCTAAAAAATATTGTGTTTTTATTTAAGTAATGTACCTATCTATACTAATTTTAAGGGTTAGATGAAAGTGATATTATTGAAATGGGTGTAACATTAAATTTATTCTTTAGTACCTAAATTAATATATTTAATTAAATAATTTCGATCATCTTACATCGTCTGCGACAACTCCTAATTTGATGTATTGAGAGAACTGACGGTTGTAAGCATCCTCATCTTCTTCTTCTAATTTTCGCATGTACTCAGCAACGTGTAAACCCAAAATGTGTTTACGATGTGTCTCAGCACTGTATTCTTTTGCTTCGGCATCATAGCCAGGGAATCGCTTTACACTATGAACGAATAAATTCGGAATCAGTTATTTATCATGTTTGACTGAGAATATGTTTTTTTGATGTACCCAAGATTTTTTTTTTTTTTTACCTGTGAGGAATGTTGAAACCTCCATCAACAGCTCCTTTCATAGCACCAAAAACTCTGGCACCAGTGCTGGTCTTCATTAAACCAACATCTAAATTGCAACGGAAAGCGTTTGGACCTTCATCAGCAGCTTCAACGTAATATTCTTCACCATCGGCTTCTTTTAATCCTTCGTACAAACGATCCAATCCAAGTTTTTTCAACAACTAAATTACAATAGAAACAAGTGGCATAAAATATAATAAAGTTCTCTTAAAAATAATGAAATCAAGTGTATCTCACCCTACGTGCAACCAAAAGTCCAGTGCAGTATGCAGCAGCATAGTTGGTCAAACCGACTTTGACACCATACTTGGGTAATTCATGACTGTAGGCAGCACATACAATTTTGTCCCCTTCGATGCGGGAGTGTGCAACCTGTTCCATTACGAATGGTAAATTTTTAGAGTGAACAGGCCAAATTTCCGAAAAAAAAAAAACAAAATTTTCACTAACCTGACATGTAATATCTCTGTTGGAGAAACGAACAATCAAACGATATTTGGGAGTGTCGTATTTGTTCTTGTCCTGGACGATCAAACGTTTACGGGCATAGTAGTCGGTTTTTCCTTCACGGCGCCTCTTGAACTTAACTTGATAACGTTTGAAGTACTGTTTGTTCTTGACAACTTTAACGAAACCCTGAATAACGAAACGAACATTAAACACAAACCTGATGCTAGCTAAATTTACAATCGACCGTTTCAAAAGGGCGAGTGGATTTCGGGAATTTTATCCGGTTCGATCGGCGAAAGTAGAAAATGAAAACCAAAACGAATTGAAACGAGCGTAAATATATTTGAATAATTGTGAATACGTACCATTATTAGTGTTTAAAGTCACACGAGGACGACGTAATCCACAGGAATACGCCGAGAAAAAGTAATGATCCCTACAACGAGATCGGACTCGAAGAAAAAAAAAGACAACAAGCAGGAGATAACGTAACCTATAATATACACGATGGCAATACCGCAGTTTTAAATCATGGAAGAAAAGTATGATGTAGTTGAAATTATTATCATTGAACTATAATTTATGATAACTGGAATGCTCACCAAGCAGTGTTGCCCGAGCGAGAGCATACAAAATGGTGATTGGAAGGCAGTTGTCCCCGAAAATGATAAAAGGTTCGAAGAGTGATAAAGATTTTAATTCGACGAAGTACTGCCAACCATTGTCAGCAAAATTGCCCCATATGTTTTATTGATAATATTAAATATCAGGTTTAGATAAAAATTGTATTTGTATTTCCATTCCCTCGTTTTTATATTCATATTAAATTTTCTGAAATTTTTATATTTTACAAGTTTCATATTATATTACATTATGTGAATTTCATTGCCCTCTCATTAATCAATGGTAATTACTAATTTAGTAACTGAGTTACATTTTGAAAGTAACTCCTAACTTGTGTGTTACACAGTTAATATTTTCTTGTAGTCAAATTAAGTTGCTCTTTGTTTAATATAAAAATTGTCTATGATTACTTAAGTTTCGGCATTTTATATAGAATACCTTCATAACCATTATATGCATTTTTACTATTTCTACTCAGTTTTGGAATTCTATAGAAAGTCAGATTAAAAACTTTGCAACTACATAATATTTAAAATTTTTAACCAAAATTTGAATTGTGTACTGACATGGATTACAAGTATCTAACGAAAAAAATAACTTATTTGAAAGTTAGTAAAGTTATTTTTTTTTGCTTGTGAACTTCTAATTTTAACTAGTTATAACAAAATTATGAGTAACTTTTAACTTGAAACTTAACTTACAGTTGTTAGGAGTAACTTAAAGAGTTAAAAAAAAAAAAGTAACTTGCCCAGCCTTGGTAATATATACAGGGTGATTCAAAATTTATGTTATATCAATGACTACACATAACAAACCAATACCTATTGTAAAGAAAACAATATTATTATAAAATAGTAATATCAATATTTAAAATAATTATTAATTAACATAATATTGAACAGTATACATTAGCATTATGTATTAAGAAATTAATACAATGATTATCATAAAAATCTTAAACATTAAAAATAATAAGAATACAAAATATAATTATAATAAAAAAAAATGTCTGATTTTTAAAATTATTATACGCAGAATAGTATTTTTTTTATTTTGTAATGCACCTAACCTTTCTGATTTTTTGATAGCAAATGTCCGTGTACAGCAGATATAAATGGTATGTTTCATAGAATATGGTCTTTATAGCACAAAATATACCTTATAAAACACTTGGTTTTATGACTTTCGGCGCGTTACAACACATATTTTGATTGTAACACTTGGTTTTTTTAACCTAATGACGTTTTTTCTTCGGTGCGAATAAATGCTCCTCCTCTTAATAACATAAACCACATATTTTCCGATATCGTACACTCAGTATTATCATATTTGGATGATGTGGGGTGGCGATCGGGAATGGTTGGTATCAGGAAATACCCAAACGATATTGCATTGCGTACACGTCTCCTCGTATATTCGGTTATCGATTTGAACACAGGCCTCGGTCATGTTACGCGTCAGGTTTTGGTGATCGGAGCTTAAAAGCTCTTACAGAATATATTCATTCGCGGTGACGTATGCAGAGCATCATTTGGACTACATACAAATAATATTATATATTTTAGATTGAACCATAAAATTTGTTTACCGTTTCAATTTACTACGAGTACCTATGAGTTTTCTTTAGAAATAACGCGAATGAAATGAAATTAAAAAACAAAAACAATTTAACTTTATTGAAATTAGAATGATTTGAAACGTATTTATCTCTCCGTCACACTCATTTAAGAAGTAGACGTTTGCTACAAAATCCCGAGCCCTAGTAATCTACTCTTAAACCGCCGACAGAATGATCTCGGGTGAACTCCGCGCGATGGATCACATAACTTCGCGGAATAGTATAATGTAGTAAAACGTCGGAACTTTGAACACCTTGTGCAGATCACCTTGTAGGAGGAGAAAACTTTATGATTTATTACGTTACAAACTATATATGTGCGCGTGATACGCGGAAATCGTCTCGATAAATTCGATGACTCTCCAACAGCTGCTGCTTTTGACCTACATTTTCTCTTTTCATTTGAATAAAAACTCATTTATTGTCCGGTGGAACATGCAATTCCACTACAGACATATTTTTGTTTTTTGTATATTATTATTTGTGACTAGAACAAAACAAACCTGGACAACAACTGTTTAGGTTTTTAATTACATGTCGCCGTGAGTGACATTGATTCACTCCGTGGCTCCAATCGCTTCGCTCACTTCGCAAAATTCTCCCCCCCCCTCTGGCAAAAGTATTTCTATACAACAACTTTGATACCTCCTAATAAATTTTTGATATCGAGATAGTTGACAGAGAAGACAGTGTCGCTTGTCCATGTATTTGTGATCTCCCAGTAATTTAGTTGTAATAATTATTGATTATTGATAGAGAGCAAACCAGCAAAGTGATAACTCATATTATGTGCATGATGTGATAAGTCAGGAAGAAATTATTTTTGTTCATAACATCGGAAAAATCGAATGTAAAAAGTGATATGAAAATTCCGGCTGAAAATTGAAGTTGAAAAAATGTACTAGTTAGTTGCCATAGTGACCGGAAGTAAATTACTCTTATTTCATTTTTTCTTTATATATGTTAATAATAATTAAATGTTAATGCGCTGCCTACCCCTGTGAACGCGTAAATGCAAATTATACATTATTATGTACATCAAAGTTTGAAATGGGATTTTTTCCCTATAGGATTATTATTTTTTTTTTCGAATTTTCGTATCGTATTAACTACAAAGTATCAAAGGTATATCAGGTTAATTTCCTTCCGAGAAATTTATACGTTACACGCGCCTTTTTTGTTTCAGAAGATTACTTCCTTTATTCTGTTTTTTTTTCTTTTTTTTTTTACTTCTTTGCAGTATTAATTTCGTGTAACTATTGAAACAGGTGAAACGAATGAAAGAATTGTGTACATTGGGTTGGGTAGGTATTAATAATATGACCGCCAACTTTTTATTTTTTTTTCGTGGCAACGCGTAAAGATATGAGTGTAAAAAAAAGTTTTTTTTTTTTGTTTATTTGATATGAATAGATGGAATTACTTTTTTTTTTTTTTAAAAAAAAGTTCTGAGCTTAATTTATATTCGTTCATTTTTCGTTGTCTCCGAGCGAAAAAATAAATATAATTCGTTCTGCGGTAACTCACGCGCGAGAATTTGTAGAAGCGAAAATTGCGAAATATAAAACATATTATGTGACCCCCCCATTGAAGAAATAAACGTACGCGCGTATTTATCAACTCGAAGTGGAACATCGCATTTACGATTTCGTCCAAAAATTGGAAAATCGGTTTGAAAAAAAAAAAAAACCTGAAAAATTAATCTGAAAAATAAATTTGAAAAATCGATATGAAAACATAAATGTGAAAAATCAATCTGAAGAAATTCGATCTAAAAATATAAAGTAGACAAATCAATCTGAAAAAAAAATTTGACAAATCGATCTGAAAATAACAATTTGAAAAAATAAATTTGAAAAATTGATCTGAAAATATACATCTGACAAATCTATTTGAAAAAAAATCTGAAAAATGATATGAAAAAAAAAAAAAACTAAAAAATCAGTCTGAAAATAGAATGTGAAAAATCGATCTGAAAATATAATTGTGACTAATGGATCTAAAAAGTAAGTTTTTTGAATTAGACAATATTATCAGCTTCAAAGCAACATTAATAATTGTATTTATGTCTAAAAAAACCGTGTAGTTTTTAAAATTCTGTTATAAAACTGTTTTAAGGTTAGAAACGAAGAAATTTGTTGTAAAGTAACCTGCGTGTTACGATTCCGTTTTTTGAAAAAAATTGAATAAAAATTTATAGAATTTGTTTAATGGGTAGAGAAATAAAAAAAAAATTGTGAAATATTTATTTTCGGAGGGCTTGTGAAAATTTTTGGGACTTCTTCCCAATTCCAATGTCCACGTAATATTATTTCCCACTAATTCGAAACGTACCCTAATGGGAAAATAGTGGTGGTCATGGCGATTGAAAGGAAAACGTAATTTTTGTTTCGTCCCGTAGAAAAGAGTAATTAATCACGATTCATTGTTCTCGTCGGTTACATCGCCGAATCGTAAATTGAATATATTCGCACTCAAACGAATGTCATTCGATCGGCCGAATCCAATGTACTCAGTAAATGTACAGGGTGGGTCACGGGAATAGGGCCAAAAAAAAGATGAACATTACTACTCAGTATATTTTAGACGTACGAACATTTTATTATTAATATTTTATTATACACAAATAAGTGCCATTGATTTTTTTTTTTAGATTTTGAACGAAGTGAAGAAGCTAATGTTTTTACAATGATGTTTGTTTTTTATTTTTTATTTTTTTTATTTATTTTTTTTGTGTACAACTTTTCGTATAGAAATACTTGTCCAAAAGTTTCGATCAATAACTTTTTGAAACCCGATTTGCCTCTAGATTGTACTTTACAGAGGTCATTTTTTGAATTTCTCAATTCTTCAATGTTTTTTTTTGAAAAAAACTACCCAAAATTTGACAAAAATGACTCGAAAACCATTATTTTTTGATCAGAATTTTATTAAAATTTAAACATAGATAGAAAATCCTATAAAAAAGATTTTGGCGCAAGAACATTTTGAAAATGTGAAAAAAAATTTTGGACATTTTTCGAACATTTTTTTTTTATATTATTAACTTCTTTCGTTCAGAATCGTTTTACTGAAGAAATTGATTTATCGTTTCTTTAAAATTTAATACGCCCGTCAAGAGAATACCACCCGTCGTGCGAAGTACACCCATCGTGCGAAGTATGTCCGGATTTTTTTTTTGAGGGGGGAGAGGAGGGGTTCATACATGTAATTAAAGTATTTTAATGAAGTAAAAAGTGTTGGAGACAAAGATCTAAACTATATTGCCTATATACTAGTACAAAGTGTGTAGTGCGAAAATTTAGATATTTTAGTCTCTGTCCAAGGTGTAACGTTTTAATCTATAAACACATGACGACTTGAGGTATGCACGGAAGAAGTGTGACAGAAGAAGTCACGATCCCGTTAAGTCAGGTGACTTAGGTGGCCTAAAAAATGTGAAATGAGGTGACTCGGGAACATTTTCATTATTTTTCACAAATGCGTTGTATTCGTCGAATAAACGGAAATCGAAATTCCACTGCTCCGTAATGGTAACTAAATGTCATTGAATATATTGTAATAAGCTTATCTAGACCTCCTTACTCCCATACAGCGTTGAGGAAAACTCGTCTATTTTTGGCCCTATTCCCGTGAACCACCCTGTATATTCATTTTATTCCCACGATATTTAACGCCGCGGCGTCGTCCACCCGTGTAATAAACGATTTTTCGTCCCGCGCGATTTTCCCAATTATTATTATGCCCTTTGTTTTATTTTCTGTCGAGATTTCTAGCGACACGCGGTGGTCTGATTTATTCTCGATTAATGACGTACGGCCGAAATGAAATCGACGGTTTTCACAATTATTATTATTACTATTATTGAAAACCGTATGAACTCCGGACGCCGCCGCGTTATTAATGAAACGGTAAATAAACCTCGACTATCGAACGAAGGCCAGTAGCGATACGTTTAGAATATATTATTTTGCTCTCCACATCGAGCAGTGGCGCAATCAAGGGGGGGGAGGTGTTTTGGGTGTCTGGACATCCCCTTTGAACCATATTTATGGAAATATTATTTAATGAACATTGAATAAAAGAAATCATTTTAAATTATAACCTCTATTGATTCAGAAATATAATATCATGGTTAAAATAAACGTAATATTTCAACATTGCTCACTATTTTATGAAATATTTAACATTAGGTTATCAGTAGGAGTCAGAACATCCATTACAAATTATAATTGCCAATATTGATATAGTAGAAATCGAGAAATCTATTGAAAAAAATAAAAAATAAGTATTGTTGTTGAAAGTCTAATAAAATTATCGTTATCAAGCTACCAACTATCTACAATGTAGGTAGGTGAACATTTATTTTGAAGTTACCTGTAACATATTTATGCTGAAAAATCCTTTTTAATTTTTAGAGAAACTTAAAAAATGTTTTAAAAATTCATATTGTCGAATATGCGACGCTAAATTTTATTTATCTACTACGCGAATAACGTTATAAAAATGTTAACTCAGTAAAAAGGCACGGTTAGATTTTGCTACATAAAATTTCAATGAATTCTTGTAAAGTGTCCATTAACATTGACGACTATAATTTTATATTTAAATAATTATACCTAGTAGAAATTTATAGGTGGACAACCCCCTGGAAAAAATCCTAATTGCGCCACTGATTATGTTCCTAACCTGCAGTCCTACTGTGCCCCTATTGTGAAAGCGTGTTCAAGTCTCTTTTAGTTAACAATAATGTAAGTACTAAATTATTCGCAGCCAGATTCTTTTGATATAA
The DNA here is from genome assembly GCA_025469315.1 of Stegophylla sp. TES_Ste_2020. Taxonomy (NCBI): domain Eukaryota; kingdom Metazoa; phylum Arthropoda; class Insecta; order Hemiptera; family Aphididae; genus Stegophylla; species Stegophylla sp. TES_Ste_2020. The sequence continues at coordinate 14,676 of JAIPRM010001603.1, forward strand.
TCTACAATCTAAATATTTTTGAAATCTTTCGACTGTGTTTCCATCGTTTATGTAGAAAATGCTTTATAGATTTGCTTTAATGATATTTTAATTATTCAATTATTCCGAAAAAGTACCTATTTTATTTCTTATGGCGAGAAAACAAAAAAATTATTAAAAGATATTTTTTAAAGAAAATTGTTCAAAATCCAAGAGGGACGAATAATTTTGCTCAAAATAAGTGGAGGGATGGAAAATTCTGACGAAAAGAAGTCGAGGGATGCCATCCCCCCGTATTTCACCCCCCTTCGAACACTGCCCGTCACTAAAAGAAGTCCACACGGGGCTTGTAATGATATTAATTTATTATTTTTCGTAATTTTACGGTGATAAATAAGTATTAAAGCGAGATAAACAACAATAAAACAATAACGGGGTCGTATTCGAATGAGTTTTAATAACATTGCAACGATTTTATCAGAAATATGATTTTATGTAATTAAATAAAACGAGAGAAAAAAAAAAGCGGAAAAAAATTATTAAAATCATAAAAACAACGGTCGATTCGGGTTTTACGCGGAAAAACAATAACAATAATATTACTATTGTAATCGCTCTCCTGCTCGTTTTTTAAAAAATATTACTCACGAATGCGATTAGTTGTTTTCGTTGTATAAATTAATAATAATAATATGCAGTGCGCCGCTTATCTATATACGTGTATAATGTGTCTATAAATAACATTATGTCATTTATATTTGTTAAAATATTAATTTGGTTAGTTTAATTCTCAATCATACCGCAAGCGAGAAACAAAGCAAAATATAGCGCATAAAATATTTGTACGAACATACGTTTTTAGATTCTGAGCAATACCGAGGAATTTATTGGTTTTACAAATCTGTGTGTTTTTTTTCCTATTTTTTTTTTTTTCGTATGTATGTCATCACGATTTCGGGTAGAGATCCAAAAGTTTCGATCAGTAATTCTGTAGATTGGAAATATTATTGTCTAGTTGGTACTTTTAGGAGGTCATTTTTTTTTATAAAATCTCAATACTTTTTCTAAGCGCATGCCTAGAGTACCAAAAAAATTGACAAAAAACGGTAAAAAAACGGTCTAACCCGAATAATTCCGTAAATTCGATTTCTTTTTTTTTTTTTTACATAATTTCCAAAATAATGGAGCTAGAAAGTTGAAACTTTCACTACCTACTAAAAATAGTCACGCGAATACTTTATAAAATTCTCAAAAACATTTGACCAATTTTGAAGTAAGTACAACATTTTGAAAATTTTGAAAATTTATTGTTTTTTTTTTTTTTTTTTTAGTTTTTAATTAATACAATTTTCTTCATGAAAATTTTAATATTGACCAACTATGATATGAATAATATAGTGTTTAGCAGTATAATATTTAAACTACATGGGTACAATTTTAGAAATAATTCATAAGCCTTAAAATGTTCGTAGGCCCTAGGCGCAGTGCCTACAGTAAACGTCTACAGTGCCTATACATTAATACGACGGCCCTTTAGGTAACGGCCATCGATAATAAAATAATAATAATATTATGATATAAACACGTGGACAGGTATACATTACGTGACCTTTCGTTAAGTGTACTCGGACCGGCATTACTTATGATGTCAACAATATGACGTTGATGTATTGAAAGTGTTGCCGATCCACCTCTTGTTGTTATGTCAAATATTATTATAATTCACCATCGTTCAGGTGTGGTTGTGTCGGTATTATATCAAAAAACAAAAAAATAAAATAATAGGATTAGCGACTGAACTTAAGTGTGTGCCCAAAGTAATCGAGATTTTTGATCGAGGACCTATTCAACCGCCGAAACTAACTAAATGAAAACGAGTAAGTGATCGATGTCGTCAATTAGTAACGTAACGAGCGCATTACTCATAATAATTGAGAAGTTCTCGACCTTTTCCGAGTACGCGCACAAACATAATTGATCGGTATAAAACCTCACGAAAAATAAATGCAATTATAACCTGAAAAACCACCAAAAATACCATTAGAAATCGATAAAAATTTATATTTTAATTAATCAACGTTTCAATTGAAAAACAAATATTACGTAAAACGCAGGATAAAACTTTAAAGTAATTTTGGTAGTATAATTGACGGAAGCGTTTACAATAATAATTTACAAAATTCTGAATAGAATAAAGAATAAATCTTTAAATCTTTAAAGAGAGTCACTTATTCGCAATATTGTTTTACAAAAAAGGTGAAACGATCGCAGTCCTAACCTAACTGGGGTGTCGTGTCTTCAGAGGACATTATCAGATTCATTTTTACAGTCCTAACGACACGTCCTTGGAAAAAAAGTGGTCTAAGTGTAAAAACATTTGTTGTACAAATTTTTGGAAAACAATATTTATGAAACATGGTGATGACATAGGCGCAATTTGGGTCTAATTTTTGAGAATAATTGCTTTGCTGTCTAAAAACTAAAAAGCCGGACATACTTCGCACGATGGGTGTACTTCGCACGACGGGTGGTATTCTCTTGACGGGCGTATTAAATTTTAAAGAAACGATAAATCATTTCTTCAGTAAAACGATTCTGAACAA
>JAIPRM010001603.1:17357-36541 GCA_025469315.1 Stegophylla sp. TES_Ste_2020
AATGACCTCTCTAAAGTACAATCTAGAGGCGAATCCGGTTTCAAAAAGTTATTGATCGAAACTTTTGGACAAGTATTTCTATACGAAAAAGTGTTAACAGAAAAAAAAAATAAAAAAAAAAAAATAATAAACATCATTGTAAAAACACTAGCTTCTTCACTTTGTTCAGAATCTAAAACAAAATACATTTTTAAAAAAAATCTCTAAATTAATGTCGACATAAAATTGAATTCGATCATTATTTTATTAACTAATATACTACTTTTATGATCTAATCTACTTATTTAATATTTGATCAGTCATCAATAATTTATAAAATTAAATGTAATAAAATACGATAATACAACTAGATAGCGCTAAGTGGTATTAGAAAGAAGGGAGAACTTTTCTTGGACGCCAATCGTCCTGCAATCATAGTATCTACAGCCGTACAGCAAAATAATATTATAACTACAAAAGATCAATTATCAATTTCATTGTTCTGAAATCTTTTTAAAAATTAATCAAAAATAAATAAATTTAATATTCAAAAACATTTTGGGTGCATATCATTGATCGTAGGACCTTTGTACCGTATTTCAGGCCTTTGCGTGCTATAGATTTGATTGTGGATCGCATACAGGCGGACTTTCAAACATCCCTTTTTATTAATATAAATTATAATATTATTACGACACATTTTGATATTATTATTGTATGTGTAATGTCTGCGGTAATCGTCGTACGTCTAATGCAGCCAAAGCAATACGACGGCGATGATAGGTTCGCAGAAACAACTCGCTCTCTCTTTTTCTCTCACTTTCTCTCTGCACGCGACACACACTCCGCTTCGTCGTCGTCTGGACGATAAATAATGCACTTTATTATGGGGATAGCTTTTATACAATATTAATTGTCTGGTAACGATGTGTATTACGCGCACAAAAGACGGGATGCGCGCGAGTCACGCCCTCTTAGTTGCGCCAAAGTCATTAAGCCGCGCGCGTCTTTCATCGTTGTTCCTGCTGCTGCTCAAGTGGTGGCCGCTGCGGAACGACGCGACCGGTGGCGGCCGGCACAATCCGGTGGGGAATGGTGAGATGAAGAGAAAGGGCAGCATGAAAAAAGAAAAAAAGCGGTACTACTCAACCCTCGACTTGTAATTAATCTTACGCGCGTATTGTGTGTTTACGACGACGATGACTACATGTTATTTTATTTATTATTTCTTTATTACCGCGTTGCCTGGGAAGTTCGCTCTTTTGCTTTTTTTTTTTTCTGTGTTTTCATTGTATAACGAACTACTTTGCGATTATGGCGTTTGCATTATTGCCGAGTGGTAAAGTGCCGGAAAGGCCGTGCGAAATTTTTTTTTTTTTTTAATGAGTTGTGCCAAAGGATGATACGAAAAAAATAAGTGTCGTTTTTGTGTTACTTTGCACATGCACCGTGAATAGTACGTTGAGGATTTGTATAATATTGTTTATTTATATGCATGGATGCTAACTAGGTAGATATGCTCAATTATTTTCGGAGTCCTGATTGTAAACCATGTATTATAGGTGTCATAGTTGAACTATGTTTCGCTCAAAATAAATGTATAATTTCAAGGCCATACCCGGGGAGGTGTTTGTGGGTTCAACCCCCCCTCCCTTCCGAAATTTTTTCGTGTTATATTATATCACGATCTAGAATAATCAATAAACATTATACGTTTACATCAAATAAATAAATATAATATTCTTGTGTTTTCGTTGCGTATTTGGAATAATTATAAACAGTACAGTTATTGGTACAGTGTACACTGACAGTCAATATTGCTTTGTATATTCCTGTAGTCTCATGCATTTACGAAAAAACAGTACCTGATTAATTCGCTTCGGGTACATCAACTGGATTTCTTGAAAGTATTTCACGTATAATAATACATTACCGCCAGAATGTGATATCATACCGACAAAGAACTATAAAATTAGAGCAAGACAAATTTTTATTTTACAACCCCCCTTCTCCTCTGTAATTAATTTCCAGTTATGGCCTTGTAAAATGCACTAATCGTGCCATCGTGGTCACATATTAGAAGGTAATACGCTTGTGTTGGACCAAAACAAAAGCACGGTCACAACGGTTGAAAACTTAAGGAAAGGGGATAAAAGAAGCTTTTTGTTTACCTTCGACCGACCATTGGTGCGTTACTCGCGTATATTCTGTAATATTTCCTAAGAAAAAATATCCTTTGGGTGGTGCACAACCTTTTGTTTTGAATAAAGTACAAACAGTAGTGGTTGTAAATACAGCGTATTGATGTTATCATATTACAAACGAGATAGTTCATTAGAAACAACTATAAAATATCATCCCCGCCCCTACTGAGTTTGATGTTTTCGCTTATTTTGTTTTGTCCGAATTTCTGATTCGTTTCGGTTAAGTTTTAATTTGTAACAATAATATAGTGAAGAACCATGATATTTAATATAACTATGTGTGAATTTTTTTTTTTCAAACGAATATATTTTCAAAATTTGATTGTTTCTAGAAATTAATTATTCAAATTTTTGAGTATTCAATTATATTTGTAGTAGTCCACGGGAGGAACCAAGAAACTTATGTACGGATATATTTTTTGTCGTGTAGGGACTATACATGTAACCGTTTACCTGCCATGTTTCGTGTGGGAACTTACTAAATGTGAATAAACATTTAAATATTTTATAAATATTTATATTTAGTTTTCGCTTACAAAACAAATTTGAATCAAAACTATAAAATATTATTTGTGTATATTACATATACTTAACACTGTACATTTTCATTAGTTTAGTTAAAACCTCATAGTTTTGAGTGTATCGTATCAAATGATTATATTGCTAAGCTCTGAAATTTTACTGCAGTAACGTCGTTTTTTTTACTCAACCGGTGTTGGTAATGGTGGCAGCGGTGGTGCTAGTGCGAAAATGCCGACCACTCGAGTGTAGTTCACATAAAACATTGCCGGACATTACTGGCCATCACTTCCGGTGGGTGAAATGGTATTTGGCGGTCGGGGCGTCGTAGTCGTCTATCCTCACCCTTTTTCTACCCTTCGTGCCGTTCTCCGGTTTATTCTCTCCCCAGCCCCCCTATATCATACGTTCTCAGCACTGTCTCCGCCCTTTACTCTTCCGCACTCTTCCACAAGTCACTCGTTCTCTACTCTTCTCGCATTATCGGTCATAAATCCAATGCTGAGGCGCCAAGTTTCTTACTTTATCCGTACATCGTTTCCTGACCCAACATTATACTGACCTTTGGTCTTTTTGATATAAAGTAGTTTTATACGTTTTAGCTATCGCGTCCGGTCTAGAGCGGTTTTCGATCCATTAAACCGTTTTAGTGTAAACGCACACACTCAGACTCACGTACAAACAAATACACAAATACACATTTACGTTCATTCGCTGGTACTAGACGGGGAAACTGACTCTAGGGGTTGATGAAGAGACTTCGTCTGTGTATATATATACATACATACATATAAACACATGCTCGTGCGCTACCGACCATATAGAGTTTGTGTACGAGTCGTTTAACCCGAACCAACGTAATACATTTTATAATCAATTAAACTCCATTCGAATATAAAAATGTGAGTATATGTGTTTGTTTGTATATATATATATATATATACACGCACGCACACACACACACACACGCATCTATACATGTGCATTTTCAAGCGTTAGTGTGACTGTGGTTGGGTGGTTTCTTTTCCGCTTTCGGTCGTTTAAAGAAGGGTATCGCTTCAGCCGAAATCGTCGTCCATGTTTGTTATTACGTTTGTGCTTGCATGCTTCCACCTCGTAAACCCTAATGTAACTTAAAACGTTTATTTATTTATTTATTTTATTGCTTTTTTCAGAAAAAGAAAGACTTCTTTGGACGCGAAATCGATTCACCAACCTCGTCCAAACACAAAGGAAAGTGTGCCAAATTACCAACAACCAATAAATAGTATTTTAGTAAATAAACAATATGCAAAGAAAGTTTCGGAACATTCTTTTTGTTGTTATAATCGCAAGTAAAATATAAAATTGATATCAATGTATTAAATTTATTTAACGATTAAGTTAATGAATAAGTAATGTCTTTGTTAAGTGTTTTCGAATATTTATGTTTACAACGACATGAACTCTCAATTAAAAATGTTTGGGATACCTATATTTTTAAAAAATTTCTTCAGTAAAACGATTCTGTACGAAGGAAGTTAATAATATAAGTAATAAAGAAGTAATATAAGAAAAAAAAAATTTTCGAAAAATGTCCAAAATTTTTTTTCACATTTTCAAAATTTTCTTGCGCCAAAATCTTTTTATAAGATTTTCTATCTATGTTTAAATTTTCATAAAATTCGGATCAAAAAATTATGGTTTCTGAGTCGTTTTTGTCAAATTTTAAGTAGTTTTTTCCAAAAAAAAAATTGAAGAATTGAGAAATTCAAAAAATGACCTCTCTAAAGTAAAATCTAGAGGCAAATTCGGTTTCAAAAAGTTACTGATCGAAACTTTTAGACAAGAATTTCCATACAAAAAGTTGTACACAGAAAAAAAAAATCGTTTTTTGGTGAGCCCATTAGCATGCCCCTAAAGGCATGAGCCCCTCCACCACAACAAGGTGGGCTCATGGAGGGGACCTACCTACCTACCTAACGTACCTAACCTACCTAACGCGCACACGAATTCCGTTTTAAATACTACGTGTACTTATAAATTTAAGTTAAAACACTCTTGTACCCTCACATTATTAAGATTACGTCTAGTACATGGCATCAGGCGACTTGAGCAACCACACAGGTTGTTAACTGCGAATTACCGATGCCCTCTCCACTATCACGCACGCGTACCTTCAGAGAACCAAATAACGAAAGGAAACAAGGTGTCAGAGAAAAAAAAAAAATGTGTACACATAATAGATAAAACAGATTTAATAAGAAGAGAGAGAGAGGAGCGAGTGAAACCGATCAGCGAGATGACCTCTCCGTTGCCCAGTGGCGTATTTGAGGGGTGGGCGATGGGTGGATCGCCCCCTCCTTAGGTTTTTTTCATCGAGATGTAATATTATACATTTATAATATTATAAACGTTCATCTAACAAGGGCCATTTTTAAAAGAAGAAGTAAAAGACAATTTAGCTGTATAACTATTTATATTTTAATACTTGTAACTAATACGAGTGAATAATACTTAATTTAAAATTTTATTTTGAGGGAAATTAAAAAACACTCTTTGAAATTTGTTCAATTTGTCATTGACAACAATGGTTTTTTTAGTAACAAGATTTAAGCAAATTATTATACATTATTTTTTATGAAATACCTGTTTCATTTATAAATTTAAATAATAGACATGTACTATCAATTTCTTTTACCTTGATTATAATAATTACGAATTTTCGCACAAAAACGAGTTACATATTATCAATTTTATGAACATGGCATGGTTCTGTGGTTTAAGTTTGAGGACACTAAATGTAAGTAAGCACGATTATTGTCAAAAATTTGAACGGCAAAGAAAACGAGCGTTCAATATTATAAGAATGATGAAAAAATATTTTTGGCTAAGAATAATTTACAAATCGCCCCCTCCATGGTGGAGCTTCAGCTACGCTACTGCTGTTGCCGCATCGGTTTGAACACTGACGTCTGATGATGAGACGGTCTGACAGCTACTATGAATTAATTTTATTTTATTATTAGCAAAACGATTGTCGTTGGTCGAAACTATGTTCATACCTGATTGGCTATTAGGATATTTAATTAAATAATATTTTAATTATATTATACATACCACGTCCTGTCAATTAACATTAATATTACGATATTTATAATAACAACAACGTCAACAACAATAATTAAAAAAAGCTGGACATACTTCGCACGATGGGTGTACTTCGCACGACGGGTGGTATTCTCTTGACGGGCGTATTTAATTTTAAAGAAACGATAAATCATTTCTTTAGTAAAACGATTCTGAACGAAGGAAGTTAATAATATAAGAAAAAAAAAATTTTCAAAAAATGTCCAAAATTTTTTTTCACATTTTCAAAATTTTCTTGCGCCAAAATCTTTTTTATAGGATTTTCTATCTATGTTTAAATTTTCATATAATTCGGATCAAAAAATGATGGTTTCCGAGTCATTTTTGTCAAATTTTGGGTAGATTTTTCCAAAAAAAAAAATTGAAGAATTGAGAAATACAAAAAATGACCTTTTTAAAGTACAATCTAGAGGTAAATCCGGTTTCAAAAAGTTATTAATTGAAACTTTTGGACAAGTATTTCTATACGAAAAGTTGTACACAGAAAAAAAAAATAAACATCATTGTAAAAACTCTAGCTTCTTCACTTCATTCAGAATCTAAAATTATATATAATTTTTTTTTTTGTTCAGTGTATTATTTATATTCGTCATTCATAAAAAAGAAGAAGTTTGGTTTTTTAGTGGGTCGCCAAAATTAAAAAAAAGACCCAAATGGGTTGTGCAAAAAAGTTTGGGAACCTCTGCTCTATAATATAGGTAGCGCACTCATTGGATACTATACTATCACAGAATAAATGATATTTATTTATTCTGTGATACTATGGATACTTTAATCTATAATACTGGAGTGGATGCTTGTGTTATCTGTGCCATAGATTATCTATGATCTGTGCATGAACCAGAATTATAGATAGTATCTTTAGCTATTTTATTAATCAGTCAAATAATCTCTTTTCCATGATGAATTGATGAAATAGAAATCTATATCCATTTTGTCATGGTTAACACTTAAGTACAAACTGTAGAAATGATTTAAATTTTTTCAAACGTATCTTTGTATATTTTGTGTTAATATTTATTATTTAAATTTTTAAATAATGCATTTATTAAAATATAAGTAAAATTATTTTACAGATTTCAATCGTATTGAAATTAAGTGTACAATTTTGAAAATAAATGGATTACAACGAAGTTAAAGTTAATTTAAGGAAATTTGCCTTTCCTCTTTCGACTGAAAATGCATTAAATCAAATACGTAAGTATTAATATTTGTCAAGTATAAATTATTCATAAATAATCTATATTTTGTTAATTCCGTTTCATAATAATTTCAAAGGTTGTATTTATTATCATTTTTTAGCCCTGTTTCAAAATAAATTGATGAGTAGGATTGTTTGATAGGGTTACTAATAATATAAGCATGGTGAACAATTACTATGTATTAATCATTTATTCCATTTAAATTAATTATTGTCTAAAAGTATTTATTTTTATGTTTAATTTTTTTTAACCATAGAATCTATTATTAATGGTGAAACATCACGCAAACAACATTTAAATGAAGATCTTGCTATGGACTTGATATCAGAATTTATATTTTGTGAAACAAATGAAGAAGGGAAGTCTACTAAGGTAATTTTAAAGTAAACATAGGTAAATCTATTTGATAAAATTGTATTAATTTAAATGAATATTTTTTTCTACAGCCAATGTCTCGTATACGACACTTAGAATTATTAGTAATGATTTGTGAATACTTTAATAAGACAAAAATAAAACAAGATAATGATAATTGTTGTGGTGATACTGCTTTAAATGCTATTTTCATGACTCTATTTCCACAATTTGGTGCACCTCCTCAGCGAACCAATATGTTAGTAAGCCTAGTATCATTGGCTATATCTACTTACACTAATCTTATACTTCAGTCTGCTGGTGTACAAATGCAACAATTGGGTTGTTCATCTAAATACAGTTCACAATTAGCTGATGGGCTTGTAAAGAAATTCTTTACATTTATAAATGTACATAATACATCTTTACATTTATTACCTCAAAATGCACCATTATTTACAGCAAATTTGATGACTTCATTATCAGAACTTTATTTCAATCCAAGTAATTAAAATTATAATTTAAAAAATATTTTTCATCTGATTTAATTTCATATTTATTTTGTATGAAGAATATTGCCTATATTTCTGTTAAATCAATTTCAACATTATAACTATGGCTAAATAATCGGGTATGTCAGAAACTCTGTAATAAGCATGTCATGATGGTCAGCCGGCAGTAACTTATCGATTATCATTGGAGCCAGATACTATCAGTATGGTTTTCTTGTGGAAATCTTTGCCGGCTGACATCATATTATCTTGGAATAAATTTGGATTTGTCAATTTTTCCACGAAAGCGCTTCTAGTACAGATTTTGGTAAAGTTGCTGTCATACCTGTATGTTTAGTTATGATTATAACTAAATAATTTTCATATTTGTTTGAAATTAAAATAATTTTAAAAGTTAAAGTAAAAACAGTTTTAACTATTAATAATTAAAATCAACATTTTTAAAATTATCATTTTTTTTGTTTTATTTGATTTTTAGAGACTACTGACATTAGTATGAATATTAAAGAGCCACCTCAGATTGTATTGGAAACTATAGTACGTTGGATTAATTCTGATCCATGTTTATGTTTTACTGCACATTATGTAGATCTACAAAGAGCCTTACCTAGCGGTGCTATTCCAATGGCAGCGACACTTCCATTTGTTGGTTTATTCAGATGGTGTCTATTTGCTCCACTTTGTGTAAAAAATACTAAAGAATTAGAGCTATATTCTGAACTCCATTGTGCATTAATTGAGAGTGTGATGCAAGGTTGGAAAGTATTCGCTGAACAAAATCCAAGAGTCAGTTGTCCTTACACATTAAATGTACATAGTGTAGTGCCTCAACAACTAAAAGATATCATTGATGACGCTATTAAGTAACTATTTGAATATAAAAATAATTATTTTCTATCAGTTCATTGATTTATTTTATTTTTTAAATAATTTTTGTAAATAATTAATAAATAAAGTACCTATATTAATGTAAAATAACTACTTATAAATGAAATGAATTTTTTATGAATATATATCTTTAATTTAGGTCAAATGATTCAGTTTTGATGCAATCTGTTGAAATAGTTTTAGAAAGATTAACTCAGAGTATTCATGCAGCAATAACATCTAATACTATTTTTGGAAATAAACGTAAGATATTGAATAATAATATTAAACATTTAAAAACTTGCCTAATTCATTTTTATTTCTTACATATTTTAGAAGACTTAGTTAATCAACTAGAAGCACTTCCAGAAAATGATGTTTTAAAAACCCTCATAAAATGTATTCAAGTATAAATTTATGGACCTGTATTTTAAGATCTTTTATTATTAATAATTTATTTTCCAAAAAAAGACAAATTAACTGACTTATTAATTTTGAGACTTGCTAATCCATTTTTAACTTGAGTCACATTGAAAAAACAATTACTTGGAAGATCATAAAATAAGACTGGCATTAGTTCTGGTCACTGTGTTAAAATATATGTTTCAGCTAATGTCCAAACTGTAGATATTGTTGACATTAGCCGAATAATGTTAACATTATCCGATTCCTTATATAAGTTGTATTTAAATTTAAAACAAAAATGGTTAATCTTAAGTATATCTGGCTAATGTTGATGTTAAGCAGCTCGATCAGTATAATGTATTTAATAAAATTATAACATAAATACAATATTACTAAACATTTTATATGATATTTCCCCCAAAAAAATATTCCCAATTTCAAATTCTCCTAAATATTGTATTCCCAATCTAGCACATTATCAAGATCACCTAATTAGTCCTAATAAAATATTTAATTATCAGTGTACCTGGCATGAACTATTATATTCATTACATATAAAAGGCTTAATTAGTAATTATTTTTTCTTTAGTTTTAATTTAGTCTGGACAAAGAACACAGAACATTAATAAAAGTAAAACCATTTCTTGCTTAATATTAAATTCGTATTTTCATTTCATTTATTTGTATGATGAATAAATAAATAACTAAAAAATAAATAACTGGGTGTAATATTATGGTGCATTATATATAGTTCACCTCGGAGAACGTCAGTATTTTATTCTGAAGGCTAAAGTTCCAACTACTTTTTGGCATCCAAACCTGTGATTTACATTATCTCTTGGCTACTAATGAATTCTCTTACTCACAATGGAGAATCATCTTTATAGAGACCTTTTCAGGGCTCCCAATTACAAATGCTCTTACTGTCTTACTTAGTATTGAGGAAAAAGGAATTCCTATTTCGAAAAGCAAAATCTGTACTTTTTAAGTATTGTATTTTAGTTACAGATAGATGACGCTAGTAATGATAAAAGGAAAACACCCCTCATATGCCACCGATTCTATAACATTTCATGATCTTAACCAAAATAATAATGACATGTCCAGTCCATAGCACAGGCCACAGATATTATTTACATATTTGTGTTTCATATAGTCAGGTCCGGAATATGGAAAAATACGCCTAATAGCAATGATTTTACACGCGTCCCAGTCAAGGGCACACATAGAAAATTTTACCAGGGGTTTATAATATAAAGTCCTTAGCAATACTAGTCAAATTTTTGAAAATTTTATCAATCGAGGATAAATCTATTTTAGATTTTAAGCGAAGCGTAGAAGCTAGTGTTCTTTACAATGATGATTATTATTTTTTTTTCTGTGAACACTTTCGTTTAAAAATACTTGACCAAACATTTTCAACCAGCAACTTTTTGAAACCAAATTTGCCACTAGATGGTACTTTAAAGAGATCATTTGTCAAATTTCTGAATTTCCTTTTGGGAAATACTACCCAAAACTTAATAAAAGAGACTCGGAAACCATCATTTTGTGATTTAAACTTTATGAAAATTTAAACATAAATATATAATATTACAAAACATATTTTGATGCAAAAAAAATTTTCGACATTTTTTTCTCATTAAATTTGGTTTTTCTTTCTTTATTTATTAAATAAAAATAGCAAAGTAAATTAAAACAAAGTATAATAAAGTAAATTTAAGTAAAGCATAGGAAAGTAAAGATATATAAATTATAAAGTTTGGATAAGAAAGCCGTAAATACTTCGTACCACGGGTATTCTTTGCTCTTTGGGTCGGATACTCTTGGTGAATGTGTTAAAAATGAAGACTATTATTCTTCTTTGTATTATTTACTTCTTTCGTTCAGAATCGTATTATTGAAGTAATGAGTTATCGTTTCTTTGAAATTCTACACACCCACCAGGAGTATCTGACCAGAAGAGAGAATAATACCCATGGTGCAAAGTATGTCCGGCTTTCTTGTTTATACTTTACTTTTCTGATTCTGAGGGGAGCTAAGAAATTAGTGTTTTTACAATGATGTTTATTATAATATTTTATTATTTCGGTAACACATTTTCATACAACAAAAACTATCCAAAAGTTTTGATCAGAAAATTTCTGAATCAGGGTTTGGCTCTAGAGTTTAAATGGTGGGTACTTTGGAGAAGTCATTTTTCGGCATTCTCAATATTTTTTCTACAATTGGAGAAAACAACCCAAAATTCGATAAGTGTTTTAAACCGTGTTATCAACATACTGCAATTCAAAAAATAATGGTGATAGGTATGAATATAATATTATCATCTGTACTCTATGCAAATTGCAAACAAAATTATTTAGGTAAAGCAATTACAAAAATGTTAAATACATTACAAAAACCGAAAAAAGAAATACATATTTTAAATGTGATAGTTTACTTAAGCATTTAATTTATTTACGCCTTTTAAAATTTAGCACTCTAGGCAATTGTCTATACTGCCTATACATTAATCCGGCCCTGCATAAATAGTCCTCACATAACATAATCCCTGCTCTGTATCTTAAAATCATAATATTATATGAAATATGATGGAAATTATCTAATAACTATTTTCCATGGAAAACACTAGTTCAAAATCGAAATATAGGTTAGGACATTACCCCTTGTTTCATACAAGCCCGCACGTATATGTCTGTGATGTCAAGCCTGCTGATAGATTACAATATATCATATGATAATAAACAATTAACTGAATGATAATTTCATTTTTTTTTTTTTCGTAAAAATTGTAAAAATTAAGTAGTGTTATTATCTTTACGAATGCCGAATTGTAAATTGAAGATAATTGTTAACACATCCGTGTTAAATACGAACTACATAAGAAAATAAATTCAAATATGAAGTAGAGTTTTTTAGATGATGTAAGTGTTTCCATTAAAATTAAATTAAATTCTTTTTTAATTTTTGTACCTATAGTTTATAAGAAAAAATGATTAATTCTAGAAAAATAATATGTTTAAAACACGTCATAATTTTATTAGTATGCTTTATCAGTTGTACCGTGTATTCTGTTGACCGCAATAACTTTAAAACATGCGAGCAAAGTAACTTTTGCAAACGATGTCGGTCTATGAACAAAAACGATAAAACTGCATTCGAACTGGAACCAGATAGTATGGTATTAACTGATAAATTCTTTGAAGCTGTAATTTTAAACAAGAATTTTAATGATGTGTCTCTACGGATGCGACTTGATGGTCTCAAGGATGATACACTTCGTTTCCGCATTAATAAAGATGGCCCACAAATGTACAACAGGTTTCAACCAGTACACGCTCTAGTGTCTGAACCGGTTACTGAGCCTATGGTTATGGCTAGAAATGCATCTACCATAGAATTAGAACTGAATCAAAATATTAAGGTTTACATTACAATTGTCCCCTTTAAATTAGATATTTATGTCAACAATGAGTTATCTGTTGGTGTCAACCATGATAATCTAATGCAATTTGAACACTATCGACCAAAACCGGAATCACTTTCTGAGAGTGAAATTGGTTCTTGGGAAGAGTACTTTAAGGAGCATCAGGATTCTAAGCCTCGGGGACCTTCTGCAGTAGGAATGGACTTCAAATTGTACTCGTCTACTGTTCTTTATGGACTGCCAGAACACGCAGATAGTTTAGCTCTGAAAGGTACCAGTGGAAATGACCCATATAGATTTTATAACTTGGACGTTTTTGAGTATGAATTATACAATGGAATGGCACTGTATGGAGCCGTTCCATTTTTAATGGGTCATGGGAAAAAGAACAGTGTTGGTGTGTTTTGGTTGAATGCTGCAGAAACATGGGTTGATATCGCAGGTGTGAAAGGAAACCCAGAACACACATCAGTTGTGGAATCGATAGTAAATTTAGTTTCAGGATCATCCACCGATAAAGAAATTCCTAGAGCTCATTTTATGTCTGAATGTGGAATCATTGATTTTTTCATTATGTTGGGTCCTAGACCTTTAGATGTGACTAGGCAATATTCTTCTCTGACGGGAACTACTCCTTTACCTCCATTATTTTCATTAGCTTACCATCAGTGTCGGTGGAATTACAACGATCAAAGAGATGTGCACGATGTGGAAACAAATTTTGATGTATATGATATACCCATGGATGTCATGTGGTTGGATATTGAATACACAGATAGTAAAAAGTATTTCACCTGGGATCCAATTAAATTTTCTGATCCATTAGAAATGGTGAACAACTTAACAAGCAAAGGAAGAAAGTTAGTCACTATTATTGATCCTCACATTAAACGCGATTCAAATTACTTTTTGCACAATGATGCTATTAATAATGATTTGTATGTAAAAAATAAAGGGGGTGATGTGTATGAAGGTTGGTGTTGGCCAGGATCTTCGAGTTATTTAGATTTCATGAACCCCAAAGTTCAAGATTATTATTCTTCACGTTACTCAAAGGATAATTTTGTTGGTCCAACCGATGATATTCATATATGGAATGATATGAATGAACCGTCTGTATTCAATGGACCAGAAGTAACAATGCCAAAGGACTGTATACACCATGGTGGCTATGAACATAGAGATATACATAACATTTATGGGTTGTTGCAAGTAATGAGTACTTATGAAGGTCTATTAAAACGGTCGAATGGTAAAAAACGACCATTCATTTTAACTAGATCTCATTTTGCTGGTACTCAACGTTTTGCTGCTGTGTGGACAGGCGATAACATGGCAGAGTGGAGTCATCTAAAGATTTCAATACCAATGTGTTTGTCATTGGCAATTTCAGGCATATCATTTTGTGGAGCTGATGTGGGTGGATTCTTTAATAACCCAGACAAAGAATTATTAATCCGCTGGTATCAAACTGGAGCTTTCTTGCCATTCTTCAGAGGTCATGCACACATAGATACAAAGCGCCGCGAACCATGGTTGTTTGATGAACAGACCACTCTCTTAATCCGCAATGCTATCAGAACAAGATATGCTTTGTTGCCATTGTGGTATACAATTTTTAAAAATCATGAATTAACTGGTGCTCCGGTTATTAGGCCATTATTTTTTGAATTTCCATTTGAAGAACAATTGAATACCATTGATAATGAATTTATGGTTGGTGATATATTATTAGTGTGTCCTGTTTTGGAGCGTAACGTTGAAGAGTTGACTTGTTATTTCCCTGGCCAAACAGAAATTTGGTATGACCGAGATACTTACCAACCTATTAAGAATAACGGATTAATGAAAATACATGCACCAATTAACAAGGTGCCTGTGTATCAACGTGGCGGTACAATTATTGCAACAAAACAACGTGTGCGTCGGTCATCAGTTGTAATGAGAGATGACCCATATACTTTAATTGTCGCTGTTGATCACAATGACATTGCGAAGGGATCGTTATATATTGATGACGAGGAAAGTTTTGAGTATCGTTATGGACACTTTGTATACATGGAATATGAATATGTCAACTATCAATTGATCTCAAAATGTTTACATTGTGGTGATGGTTTTAATAGCAAATCATGGGTGGAAAAAGTCATAATCGTTGGTATTCCTTCAACATTTACTAAAGCCATTATACAAGTTAATGATGGTAGTTCTTTAGAATTAGCCATTTTGTACAACATAAATAATCAAGCATTAACTGTGAGGAAACCTGCTGTTGGAATAGCTCAAAATTGGACTATTACTCTTCTTTAAAAATTTTTTTTTGGAAAATTGTTTTTACAAAAATTTGTATTTTAATGAATGATTATTACAAAGTATTTATTTTATATAGTGGACAGTAGCATTAAAAAATTTCATTATATTTAGGGATCTGTATTATATGTATTACTTTTTAGTTATTTTATTACAATTATGTATAAGATTGACCAACAATATTGGTAATTTATAAATTGCACATTAAATAAATTCCAGTTATAGACCATTTTTGTTAATATTGTATGTTAAAATAATATTTGTTTATCAATGCTATAATACATGTAAAATCTATTCATAATTTTATACAAAATGGTATAAGGTAATAAAAATAATATTATCTTGATTAACTCATTCGTTATTCTGCTGGTTAGAATTATTTTTTAACTAAATTTTTTTTAATACACCTTTTCAAACTCCTTATAAAACATACATAAAAGTAATTATATGCTGATAAGTAGGCATAGGTACAACTAGAGCCTAAATATTGGAGGTGCTAACAAACCCTGATGAAGGAAGGGGCAATGGCCCCTGGGCCCACAAGAACTAGGGGCCTACAAAGAAAAAGGTTGTAATCCAATATTTCGTCCATTTGTTAAAATTACTTTCAATCAGTAGCGTATTATCAAATTTTTATTTTGGGAGGAGACAAAATTTTAACAAAAGCTGTATGTTTATATTATATTGTAATTTGTAAGTCCACTCAGACTAAAAGGTTTTCAATTAGGACTACCCTCTCCTCTTTCGTTGCATTTTATACCTTTTATATTTATTATTAATGCAGGATTATTTATTTAATTTAATTTTTTTTTAGTTCTGAGGGGGTCCATTTCGCCTGGACCACCTCGTAAATACACCGCTGCTTTCAATTAAAAATAACTTACATGTCATCTAATAATTTTAAAATTACTTTCTTGATTTGAAAGCAATTGAAATGTAAAAAATTTGGTGTTTACTCTTATGAATAGGAAAATAAACAAAATGCTAAATGGTAATAGATAAGATCATAACTTTAATATTAAAAAATGTACAGGCATATCTGATTTAACTTTCATTTGGAATAATTAGAATTTTTTTAAAAAGTGTGTACTTCGCTCGTTGGGGTGTTCTTTGCAAGTCAGGTCAAACACTCTTGATGGATGTATTGAATTTTAAAGAAATTATAAAACGGTTCTAAGTGAAGGAAAAGTTAATATTATAAATACAAAATAGTAGGTTAGAAAATATGTTAAACAAATAACTACTGTTATTTAATAGTGTTGGGTGAGTA
The DNA here is from genome assembly GCA_025469315.1 of Stegophylla sp. TES_Ste_2020. Taxonomy (NCBI): domain Eukaryota; kingdom Metazoa; phylum Arthropoda; class Insecta; order Hemiptera; family Aphididae; genus Stegophylla; species Stegophylla sp. TES_Ste_2020. The sequence goes on from JAIPRM010001603.1 coordinate 33,539, forward strand.
GTGTATGTTATATAATTTTTTTGAAGTCGAGTCGAGTTGTAACGTTGAGTAGGTACCTGAATTTTGATTGTTTGTGTTTGCGTTGCCGAATTCGGCGAAACATGTACATGGCAGTCCGTGTAATCTGTGATATCTGATAAGGTGTAGCGGCCTTGAGAAATGTATTTGGGCGAAAATTAAAAGCCACACCGTAATTACCAGCTTGTATCATATTAAACTTAGCGTCAAAAAATACATAGGATAAAATAAGTGAAACACATTACCTACCTTTGAGTGTACTCGTTATTTAGAAATATAAATACACGATAAAATTTGCCTGTACTTTCTTCGATTTTTTTTCAGTCTAACCCTTGTAAAATATTTAATTCTTTGTCAGTAACAAATTTTATTGCACCAAAATATTCGCAATAAAATTCTCTATCTAGGTACCAAGTTTCATAAAAATCGGTGTGGCCAGTTTTCTTTTATGTATGTTAAGTTGAAGTGTGTAATTTTAGATAAAACTAAATAATTTCGTTGAAATTCTAACTTCAAATGGTTATAGAGAAAAAAATTGACTAACGATTTTTAAGATTTTATCAGGTCAATTAAGACATATTTGTCAGTAAGATCATATTATATTTTCAAGTCTCAATATCAAAAATCAAAAATTTTATTACATAAAAGTTAACAAAAAAGGAGAAATTTCTGAAATTTTCAAAATGATGTACTTAACTCAAAATTGATCAAATCTTTTTGAAATTTTAAAGAAATGTTCTGATGACCATTTTTAGTAGTTGATGAGAATCTCAAATTCCCAGCTACATTATTTTAGAAGTCAAGTTAAAAAGTAATTTTCAATTTAACGGAAATTCCTGTAAATGCTTATTTTGCGGTTTTTTGTCAATTTTTTTTACAGATTTTCCCTGTTTTTAGAAAAATTTTTGAGAAATTGGAAAAATGACCACTATGAAGTACCATATGTACTATTACATAAAAAATTTCACTGTCGCTTTACATAGTTTATCGCTTAAAGATTATGAGTCAGGTCAGCTTTTACTAACTCAATTTGTTCATCCTAGGATGTACAAAACGTTTTTAGTAAAAGCCTGAATAAAATTATGAATTTCAGCATTTACTGAGTACAACCAGTAAAACCTAGAATTAACTAGTAAATCCTAGGATTACCTAGTGATCGGGCTTTTACGGTAACATATATATTTATATGTATACCTATATATATTTTTTTTTTAGAATATTAAACATTTTCTTTCACCAAAATATTTTTATTAGTGTTGTCTATATATGTTAAATTTTTCACAAGATTATAAATTTGAAATAGTTTTTTCCAAATTTTGGGAAATCTATTCGAAACTTTTGGACAGGTATTTCTATGCGAAAACGTTAACACGTAAAAAATATATATATATATTATTTAAAAACACTAGCTTCTAACCATTCACTCAAAATGTAAATTCATGTGAATAGGTATTTTAAATAAATGAATACTACGTTTTTTTATTTATGAAAAAATGGATTAATTTATATGGCAGTAGATTTCAAAACCGATGTTATTAAACAAATATTCTAACAATAACTGTTAAACTTAATTCAATCTAACTAGCATACTGTGAATAAGCGATTTAGCTGTTTTCAATAATGTATTGACATGTTTACATTTATATTCAAAGATATCAGCTATCATTCATCACAAATGAATAGCTTCGTGTGTATTTTAAAATGTTAAAAAATTATTCAAACCAGCTTCATATAATTAATCTTATGGTTTAAATAAAAATTGTGATATTTAACAGTCAATTATTCCCTCCGCTGTCGAGTGCCTGTAAAAAAAAAAAAAAAGAAAAAAAAGCGATTTTTTTTTTTTTTTTGGTAACAAAAAAACACAGTGGAAAAATCATTATTTAACGTAAAAATGACTATGTACAAATTCTAAATTAAACTTTTATAAAAATAAAAGCTTTCGATGATACCAGGACGAAAAGTGACACAACTCAAAACATTTAATTGTTAATGAGTACACTTTTAAAACTTCAAATGAAGATTAAAAATCGTATTATTTAGAAAATCAAAATGTTCTCCAAGTATATTGTTTAAAATAATATGTCGTTATTAATTCTCTACAAAGAAATTTAAATACAAGTAAAATTAGGTGACTTACTATATTGATTTAAATTTCACATATTATTCATGTGGTGATTACTTATTGTTGTGATGTTTTAAAAAAAACTCTATAAAATATTTCATTGAATAAATGCTGGAGTAATAAATGTGAGCGATTTATCAAATAGAAAAAGTAATATTAAAATCGAATGCCTACGCAAAATTTAACAGAATTATATTTTGCACTTGGGGGGTACTAATTTTGAGTTCGGAAGTGCTTACTTCTTCCCTCCTAGAATCTAATGTCGCGCCTATGAATTGGTAGATACCAAGGCAGGGCAATATCAAGTTAGAAAGTTAAATTAATTTTAACTAAGTTACATAACAAGCTACATTTTTATTTAAAAGTAACCTCTAACTTAATGGGTTACATTTATTTTTTTCAAGATTTAATAACTATGTAATAGCTTATCAGTTAATTTTTTGTGATCACGTTAATTTTTGTATTTACTTTTATTAAAAATTTGTATCCTGTTTGAATATGAATTGTACTTTGTATGCAAGTATTAAAAGTAAAAAGCCGGACATGCTTCGCACGATGGGTATTCTTTTCACGACGGGTGGGATTCTCTCGACGGGTGTATTGAATTTTAAAGAAACGATAAATCATTTCTTCAATAAAACGATTCTGAAAAAGGGAAGTTAATAATATAAAAAAAAAAATGAGAAAAAAAAAATGATAGAAAAATGTCCAAATTTTTTTTTTCACATTTTCAAAATTTTCTTGCGCCAAAATCTTACTTATATGATTTTCTATCTATGTTTAAATTTTCATAAAATTCGGGTAAAAAAAATGATGGTTTCCGAGTCGTTTTTGTCAAATTTTGGGTAGTTTTTTCCAAA
>JAIPRM010001604.1:0-23326 GCA_025469315.1 Stegophylla sp. TES_Ste_2020
GTACGGCATTTTGAAAATTTCGGAAATATCTCATTTTTTGTTAGTTTTTATGCAGTAAAATTTTTGATTTTTGATATTAAGACTTGAAAATTTAATATGATCTCACTGACATATGTGTCTAATTGATCTGAAAAAATTTCAAAAATCGTTAGTCATTTGAGTAGATTTATAATAATTACGAGCTACTTACGTAACTAAATATGTGCCCAAGTGACAATTTTCCTTAATATTTAAATTTGAATAATTTAAAAACTACTCGTTCAAATTTTAATTTCAATAAATCAAAATTCACAGAAAAATAACCTGAATATAATTCTGTAATTAAAATAGGGGGTAGCCATTTGAAAAAAGAAAGTTTGTACACCACAGGACACCCTTAAGGTGACATGAAAAAAATGAGTTATGAGTTTTTTTATTTTATTTTATATTTACATGGGCAAAAGCCCTTTTTTAACAAAGAATGTACATAATTTAGTTATCTTAACACTAATTAGTCTATAATATGATACATAAATTAATTATTAAATACAAAAATGAAATTGAAACTTTTTGCATGTACATAATAAAGTAATTTAAACATTAAATAGGCTATAAAATAACACATAAATTAATTAATAAACACAAAAATTAAATTGAAAATTAAGGTCAACATTGGCATTAGACATAAAACGCCTAAGTGGCTCATTTTTAGCGTAATTTGTAAGGCAGTGGGGGACAGCGAATGGAGCAATATTTCGTGTTGCTCACTGAAGTACTTTGAAACATATTAATGACAATAGGACAGGTGAATAAATGTTGCCATTTAGGAATTTAGTGCCAGCATTACGTCTACACTCGGCTAATGAGGATAGGTCAAGCAAATTGGAGACAGGGGTGTAATCGTGGGCAGGACAATCTATATTGAGTGAGTAGCTGACAAAGCGAAGGAACTTTCGCTGAACACGTTCAAATTGAAGTGAGCCCATAGCAGTAAACTTGAATATTCCGGAAAAAAAAATCCCAAATTTTGCATTTTTACGGCCAAAAATTTGGGGGTGAGCACGCTTAAAAAATCACCCTGTATATAAAAAAATGAATTTTTACTCAGCAGCCAGTTTTACATGCCACTATGAACTGAGAAGAAAAAGAAATTACGAAAAAACGCGTAAAAAACAAAAATTGCAAAAAAAAAAAAAATCGCATATTATTAAGAGTATCTAACCCGACGCAGGGCCGGATTTAGGACTAGGCTACCTAGGCTATAGCCTAGGGGCGCCACTTCTTGGGGGGGGGGCGCTGAGCCGTGGACAGTGATTTCTTCTTTTTTTTATAGATACTAGATATAATTCCTATTTACAAATTTCATTTACCATCTACTAGAATACTATTCTTACTCAACAAAAATTTAAGACTTAATTTTTTAGGTTGATTTAAAATAATTTTAAATTAATCCATTATACATTTTTATATAGTCATAAAATTGGTAAATTAATAAGGAGTGAGACTCTCAGCTCTTATTGAATAAATTATGTTCTATGAAGTAGGGGCGTTGGTTTTTTATTAGTCTAGGGACGTCTTTCAAGTAAATCCGGCCCTGACCCGACGAGCAAAGAATATCCGTGATGCGAAATATATTATCTGGCTTTCTTGGCTACTACACATTACTTTTTGAAACTTAGGTTTTTCACGCCAAGCGACGCTATAATATGATTTTTTTTTGACAAAAATAGTTCTACCACTGATTTTAAAATAAACTATTCTATTCTATAATCAATGGTTATACTCACGAGTGACTCTTTGAGAGTTAGTCCCTTGCCTCCTCTCCAGAAAAAAAATAAAAAAATATAGTTCCCCCCCCCTGTTTTTTTAGTAAAATTTAATTCATTTAGTCATGCGTACTATCATTGATTATAAATAAATATAGTATTTACTATCAATAGTACCACAAAATTCACCTGAAATTCACCTATTCTGTGATGGTACTATATAGTATACAGTCAAGGCCGTAGCCAACATGACATTTCGAGAGGAGTTTAGATTATAAAGACGTATTTTGACTAAATAAATTAGGATAAAAAAAAATCTCAACGAAATCTGTTTGCCATAATAATAATTATCATGAAGTTTATTCAATTTTACGTAAAATAATATTATTAATTATTATAATTTGTTATATAATTTAATTTATTTTGATTTGAAAATAAATTTCAGAGGGGGTTTGAACCCTGAAACCCCTCCCCTGGCTACGGCCTTATATGTACTTAATATAGGATGTATTATGTACCCCCTACTAAATATTACTATTACGTAACATATACGTCAGTAGCTCATTTTGTAGTTAGGTCTATTGTCGTTACGTGCGGAAGGCGTATCACTACAATCTAGTGCATGTGTAGTCTCCCCGTAAACAATGTTTATTATTATTATTATTATGATTACACTTGTAGTTTGAAGCAGATAATATTGACATGAATTTAGTCTTTCCGTTTTAAATTTGCTTTTGTTTTTTATTTAATGTTGTGGTAAATTTGTGATTCCAAAATTATTATTTAAAAATATTAACAAGAATGTCTGCGTCCAATTGATAGAATGTGATATCTGTTTTCATGTGTCTATTAAACATTCTTTGAATTGAGACCAAATTGGTAAATAATTTCATTGTTTTATTCCGATAAGTTTTAGCGCGAAATTTTCTTACAGAATATATTTATATTAAGTTTAAACTTTTGCAATAAGCATTATTCGCAAATATTTTAAATTAACCGATTTGATATTTGATATTTTTGTCACGTAGTAATCGCGCTTGATTTATACATAGGTAATATTATGTAGTTTGTGTTATCTACTGACTAAAAAGAAATTGAAATATTTTTGTTATGTGTATAATATTTTTTTTTAGTATTTCTATTACTTACCATCTTCTATTACCTTCGATACATATATTCAGTCAAATCCGCTTAATTGGGACACCGCATAATGAGGACAAATTGGCAAGGTTTCGAACAAATGTATACGTTTTGTTAATTATTTGGTTAAGTGGGACAGTTGAATAATAGGAACGAATAGATCACTGCCCTATGTGTCCCCATTAAGCGAATTATACTGTATATGAAAAAATATTTTCTATTTATTTACAATTTACCTAAACAAAATACAGGTATTTCTTTAGTGCTCATTAACTAATAAGATAATACCTAATACTAAAATTATTCTGAAATTCCAATGTAAATTTAATAGATATTTAATGATATGATATTTTATTATTGTTATGATTTGAAAGTTAAATAAACAATGTTTACAATTATATGGACATTATTGTAGGTTTAAAGGAAATTTTTTGTATTTTTTTAGATCATAAACACATTTTTTTCTGGGCATCACATCCAGACTACTTATAGTAGAAAAACATTAAGTGTTCGGTTAATTTAAAAGTCATCTTTGATATTGTACTTCTTAATTTATTAATTAGGTTGCTACTAATACATTTTGTGGTATTTTATAAATCAATTATGGAACTAAACAGTCACTTTAAGAAAAATATCATATTCTACATCAAATTTTATTATGTTAATTAAATTAAACATACAGTAGAAAAATAATTTTTTTTCGAATACTTTGTTGAAAGTTGAAAAGTTAAAATTGATATTTTATTTTGTTTGTATAGATTAATAAGACATAATGCATCGAAGTATTGGTAAACGAATTCGGATGGATGATCCTCCTCCAATGGAATATGATATTCCATCTACACCGGGTAGTTCTATTCATCCTAGTCCCATGACACCTAGCCGATCAGATTACCAAGAACATTACAACCCTTATGCAAACTATCATAACGTTCAAACACCTAGGTAAAAAAAATTAAACAATAACTACATTAATAAATAGAAAAATTGTGTATTTTATAATAAAACTATAATTTTGACTATTTTCTAGGTCTGAAGTCTTTGGCATGGACCAGTACCAAGAAACTGGAATGTCAGACAATCAGTACGATCAAATGCCTGTTGTTCAGCAACCTCAACAATCACAATCAATAGCATATGAAAATGCTCCTCAAGAATCTCCACATGATGAAATAAACATGCAGGAAAATCAATCTCCCCAAATGCCTGTGCATGACGCAATGTCTAATTTAAATTTAGAAAATCAGATTCCATCTACAAGTGGTGGTGTTGTTGACTCCCCTAGTGGTCGAGTGACTAGAGCAAGAACTAGAGGTAAGTTTAATTAATGATCTTTAATGTTTTATAATATTTAATAACTATTGTAGGAGCTCAATATCCTCCTCAAAGATCAGCAATGTCACCATCACCACCTCCTGATAAGAAACCCGAAAAACGTAAACCTGGTAGACCTCCTGGCAGACCTGCGGGGTCTAAAAAACAACCCGTTCAAGTACAACCTGTAGATTTACAACTTGAAAATGATGGAACGTTGTATGGTGCAATTAGAAATGGCCGGATTTCTTTACAAGTAAATTATTTGTTGTTTGTGTAGTACTGAAATAATAAATGACGATTGATAAGCGAATCTACGAGGTTTTTCTAGACACCTCTAAATGCTAAAAAATCTACTTTCTTTTTATATTAATAAATTAAAATGTTCACAAATCTTGATACTATTCAAATTTATTCTAATTGAACATAAGTATTTTAGTATAAAATAGAACAAAAAGATATTTTGTTAAATAAGGTGGATTTTACTAGTATTTATGGCAGTACTAGTTATTCCTCAAAAATAATAAGTGAAATAAATTCAATTGTTATGTAGATTATCACAATTTATTGGCGAGTTGATTGTTCATAATTGTGAATGTTGCAATTATTTACAATCTAAAAGTATGTTAACACCTTAGAAGAATTGAACACTAAATGTGTGTTTAGATAAAGATATAATATTCAATTGTTCATGATTACCTAAATAACAATAAACTTATTTTACTGATTATTTTTGGGGACACCTAGTATTTACCTAAAAACTAGTAAAATATACCCTATAAGTGCTATAATATATATTTTTTAAATTATATGCTTATTTGAAAATCAATTTTCAAAACTCTTGTATCAATGACTGGATGATATGTATTCAAATACTATATCCAAGTTAAATTTTTTAAATAAGTAAAAACAAATTTGATGTTTTACAGAGCACACTAATGTGCTATTTAGGTTCTATCTATGTTTATTATTATAAAATAAAACTTTGGTCAACTGTCTTTTAATATTTATGTTAAATTTATGTTCTATAATAGGTTACTGTTGATGATTGGATTGAACAGTATAAAATGAATAGAGACGAAGCACTTTTGGTATTAATGCAATTTTTCATAAATGCCGCCGGTTGTAAAGGTGTCATAACACCAGCTATGTCTGAAAATATGGAACATGCAGCTATTATTCGAAAAATGACTGAGGAATTTGATGAAGTAAAATTGTTTGCTAAAATTATTGTTTTTAAATGTTGTCTCATTTTGCTTGATTTTTTTTAGGAAAGTGGAGAATACCCTCTTATTATGAGTGGCATTCAATGGAAAAAGTTTCGATCAAATTTTTGTGAATTTGTTGGTCATCTTGTAAAACAATGCCAATATTCAATAATATATGATCAATATTTAATGGACAACATGATATCACTTTTAACTGGTTTATCAGATTCTCAAGTTAGAGCATTCAGGCATACAGCTACACTTGCTGGTGAATTATTTTTTCATTCAGTGTAACAAACATAACGTTCTTAATTGTCATAAATTTACAGCTATGAAGCTAATGACTGCTTTAGTGGATGTTGCATTAATTGTTTCTGTCAATTTGGATAATACTCAACGCCAATATGAGGCAGAACGGCAAAAAGCTCGAGATAAAAGAGCAAGTGATCGTTTGGAAACGTTAATGGCCAAACGTCAAGAACTTGAAGAAAATATGGATGAAATCAAAAACATGTTGACATACATGTTTAAATCTGTATTTGTTCACAGATATAGGCAAGTAAAAATAAAAATTAATTAATCAATGATTTAAAACACAAGTTGCTAAAATATTGAATTGTAGGGATACTTTACCCGAAATCAGAGCTATATGTATGGCAGAAATAGGAGTTTGGATGAAAAAATTCCATCAAAATTTCTTGGATGATTCATATTTAAAATATATAGGTTGGACTCTGCATGACAAAGTTGGTGAAGTGCGTTTAAAATGCTTGCAGGTAATATATAAATGTTTTAAAATAAAAATAATGAAACTGTTTTATTCATTATTAACTGATATAAACAGTATTTTTCAAACTGATTTTTCCATTATTTTTTTTTTCTCGTAAAATTTTGATCTTTAATTTTATTCATTGTTTAGTTATACATTTATTTAATTTCATTTGTATTCAGCTTAAATTATTTAATTTTTTTTTTATTTTGTAGGCATTACAACCTTTATATGCATCTGAAGATTTGAAAAGTAAATTGGAACTTTTCACCAGTAAATTTAAGGATAGAATTGTTGCTATGACTTTGGATAAAGAATATGATGTTGCAGTTCAAGCTGTTAGATTAGTTATTAGCATTTTAAAGTAAATACAATTTTTCCTGCTTATAATTAATAATATCATTAAATATTTAACAATCCAAATTAGACATCATCGTGACATCTTGTCAGATAAAGATTGTGAACATGTGTATGAACTTGTTTATTCTTCACATCGTGCTGTTGCTCAAGCTGCAGGTGAGTTTCTGAATGAGCGCTTATTTAAACCGGAGGAAGATACAAAAATTGTAAGAACAAAACGAGGAAAAAAGCGATTACCAAATACACCATTAATAAGAGATTTGGTTCAGTTCTTTATTGAATCTGAAGTAAGGTTTTGTCTACATTCGTTCAAATATATTTTTACTGATGAAATAATGTTAGTTACATGAACATGGAGCATACTTAGTGGATTCACTTATTGATTCAAATGAAATGATGAAAGATTGGGAATGCATGACTGATTTATTGTTAGAAGAGCCAGGTCTCAGTGAAGAAAGAATGGATGATAGACAAGAAACTAGTTTAATTGAGTTAATGGTATGTTGTATTAAACAAGCAGCAACTGGAGAGGCACCGGTCGGACGAGGACCAAACAGAAAAGTATGTTCATCCTTATATCATTTTTGACATCTGTGTTTTGAGTATATAAGGCATTTATTATGTTACTACATAATATAACATATTATTATTATTGTTATTATTATTATATATGTATAGAAAATTAATTTGTAGATCCGGTCGAAAATGTGAATTTGACTTAGATTGTTAGGAAATACATTTTATTTTTTTTATTTTATAATAGTGATAGTAATTTATTGAGTTGAATTTTTCACCTAATGAATCTGTATATTTTTATTTTGTATTTATAATCGTCATTCATTAATTTATTATTCAACTCTTCTTACAACTTAATCCGTAAAGCATTAGAAAAAAAAAAATTAAATTTAGGATAGTACCATTGATTATGAATACTATAAATTATAAATAATATTTATAATCAATGATATTACCCACTGCCTGGGCACAAACCTATGCAAATATTGTACGAGTTTAAATTATTGTTAGTTTTTTTTTTCTAGTATCTTGTTTGGGTATAGATTTACATAATATATTATACTCGTACATAAGAAGCAAAATATGTTTATATTATACATTAGTATCTGGAAACTCATTAAATTCAATTCATATTTCATATAATAAATAAGTAGGATATAACCTATATTGGCCTATCAAGAATTAATCTTAATAATGATTGTTAGACAAATAGAAAACAATATATGAATATTTTAAAGCATCAAAGTTTCAATTTTTATAATGATTTATTCTATATACTATTATTTATTTTAAATAGATTGTGTCGGCAAAAGAAATCAAACAAGTACAAGATGACAAACAGCGGCTGACTGAACATTTTATAAAAGTATTGCCACCTTTAATCGATAAATACAGAGCAGATGCTGACAAGCTAATTAATTTACTGTCTATACCTCAATATTTTGATTTGGATATATATACAACATCGAGGCAAGAGTCTGTAAGTTGATTTTATATGAACATTTTCTAAGTTTTACTATGATACTTATTAATAATATTTATTAAATAATATTTTACTTAAATTCTGCTTCTGTTGTAGAATTTGGATTTGCTACTTAAAAAAATACATTTGGTTACTGATAAACATCAAAATGACGAAGTTCTGGAAACATGTGCTAAAACATTAGAAATTTTATGTTCAAAAAACAATTCAACATTGGCTACTCGATGTAATGTACAAAAAAGTACATTAATGGATACGATTACCAATAAACACAGAGAGGCTATGGACGATTGGAATAATCTTATTGAAGGAGTAAATAATTCTTAGAATTCACACTGATTTTTCAATTTTTTTATTGTAAAACATACATGCATGTTTCATTTAGAATGAAAGTCCTGATGACGATGAAATTTACAATGTGGTTAATAGCATGAAAAAAATCTCTATATTTTATTCGTGTCATAACTTGGGACCGTGGAATTTGTGGGAAATAATATTCAAAGACTTAAAAATGGCCCATGAAGGTTCTAAACCATTACCTGAAGCTGTAATTATACATTGTTGTGAAAATATTAAATTGTATTGTTAATTTATACTTGTCATTATATTTAAGGCTATCAAGTACAGTATTTCTGCATGTATGTTTGCTACCATGTGGGAATTACATAATGTTGAAACTCTTTTGGAAAATGGAAATAATGAAGATATTGAAGACCAAGTGATGCAAGTTAAAACTAAACTTTTTGATTACATGGATGTCCTTCGAGGAATTCTGGCACATTCTACAAATCCTTTATTTAAAGAAGAGGTATTGTTGACCTAGTTCATTAATCTTCTTAATCTTCTGTGATAATAAAAAATATGTATTCCTAATCATGATACATTTTTATAGGCCTATATATCGATATGTGACTTACTGGTTGTATTCTGTAATCAACTGGGTGCTAAACATTATCCAGTTCTGGGAAATTTAATGTACGATGCCGACAAAGAGCTTCAAGATCTATTAAATAATTTTATTCAAAAAAATGTATTTGTTTATGAAGAAGAAGGTGATTGTTTTTTCTTTTTAATTTAAGGATATATTATGTTTACCGTGTTTATCTTATATGTAAATTTAATTAACAGGTGTCCAAGATGAACATTCAAAAATTGAAGAATTACATAAAAGAAGAAATTTTTTAGCATCTTATTGTAAACTAATTGTATATGGAATGATTCCTGTGACATGTGCAGCAGATATTTTTAAGCATTACGTTAAGGTATGAGTTTTAGTTTTTTATACACGGTATGACACGGAAAGATTAAGTGACTGCTGTTTATAGACATCTAGATATGTCTCAAGTAACTGAGTCTTTTTTTTTTGTCATACTGTTAGCACGTGACGTGGCTTATATTGAAAAATTAATGTATGGGTATGAAATTTGCGACCCTACGCATCAAATAAACAATGCATAATCATTGGGCTACTGTGAATCATCTTTTCACTTATAATATAATTATATTTATTGGTATCTGCATTGTGTGGCTGAGGAGAAGTTACACAACGTGTAACCATACAAACTGAACCACGAGCAGATTTGAACCTAACATGGCAGACCACGTCATTGTTTTGTAAAATTGTTGCAATATAAATCAAATTAATTGTAAATAATATGTTTTAGTCGTATAATGAGTATGGTGATATCATTAAAACAACAATTGGAAAAGCCCGTGAAATCAATAAAGTAATTTGTGCAAGAACCATGGTTGTCAGTTTAATCACCTCATTCAGAGAACTACAAATCAACTGTGGTACATTCCGTATATCTAGATCTTCTCAAGAGTTCAGTAGTTTGAAGGTACAATTTATTTTTAATATTATAATAAATAAACATTTTCTAAATCGATTGTTTTTCCATTTTTCGTAGGAATTAGCTAAAAGATTTGCTTTATCATTTGGATTGGATGCGTTGAAAAATCGTGAAGCGATGGCAGCTTTACACCGTGAAGGCGTTTTGTTCGCTGTGGGTACTGATGAAGGAATTGTTCAAGATGACCCATCAGTACCACCCCCACACGTTGCATTTTTGGAAATATTAGCCGAATTCACCAATAAACTGCTTAAACAAGATAAGCGTATTGTGTATGCATACATTTAAACTTGTTTGATTAACTTTTTTTAACCGTTAATTAATATTTTAGTCTCAATTATTTGGATAAACACATTACATCGGCAGTTCCTTCGAGTCGCAGTGAAGATTGGCAACCTTGGGTGATATACAGAAACAGTTTAATGCATGGTGATGCTGAACCTGGACCAGTTACATCACGGCGCGCATACACACGTAGAAACAAAAAAGAGATTTGTAAGTTACGTTTCAAATTATATTATGGTTATTTTATTTTACTTTACATTCATAAAAGTTAATTTTTCAGACGACGATGATGATGATGAAGGATCCGATCAAGATTTCGGGTAAAAAAAGCATTTATATTTTTAATTAAAGGTTTTAAATATGGATTATTTATTTTTTGCATTTTATAGTATGCTTTTATTATTAATTTATAATTACAAAGTGCATCAGCTATCTATTATCTATATTATTTATTATTGTGTTTTTTTCAGTTACTAAATTTAAGCTGTTATCGCCAATGTCATCTTGGAGTTTTTTTTTTTGCACCGTCGCGTGTTCCTATCCTTTAAGCCATTATTAAATTTATTTTACTGTCCAACACATGTTTTAAATTTTTTATTATGTTAGTTAGTTGATTTGAGTATTAATTTAATATTCAATTTTTTTCATATGGATTAAAATATAAATGTAATGCATGCATTTTATTAGCTAATATGACTGCTGTTATGGTAGTTTCTATTTTAGTTATGTGTTTTAATTTATCTGTTTTTTTTTTTTTTTTTCAATATTATTATTTTATCAAAGAAAAGTTATTTTTCAATAAATTGGCATGGACTTTAAATTTATATTATAAAATACATGTATGATTTATTTTATATGCACCTGGGTTCTGCTGTTTTTTTCTGTGGTTATAGATTAAGTTACTAAAGTAACACAGGGTTAGATGCATGATATGTGCAATACTTATAATTTTTGGTAAGAAAAATAATGCAAAATATATCGATTGTTTTTGGGCAATTATGATGATAAGTTAAAATAACTTACAATGATGGACGAAAACAAATTAGTCGAGGCCAAGAGACATAAGTACTAGGATTCAATTTAGTGAATGTGAAACATTACAATTGAGTAAGAATTGATGAAGTCAAGAAAGGCGTCGGAAGTACTATGTGGTGGAAAGATTCTAATAAGACCAAAAGATTTACAAATTCGGTGACACAGAGCATTTTATATGGTACAGAATGCTGAACAATGTACAAGAAGATAGATTAGTATGTTACGAGTGTATTAGAGATGAGAATGTTTAGGTGGATGAATAGTCTCTAGAAAGAATAGAACAAGAAATGAGATTGTAAACTGAGGCATAAGTGTTGTTCAATAATTGACAAGGTGAGTGAAAATAAATTGAGTGAGGGGGTTCGGACATGTGATGAGGAGAGATGAATCAGCACTGTTATTGATTATGAAAATGAATGTGAAAGAAAGGATGAGAAGAGAAATACATTTGTCGGGTGAAAATTTAGAACGCTGAGGACAGCCTTAAATAGTTGGAGTATAAGGTATATGTTTATTTATTTAATATGATATAAAACATATTCGATGAACAATTCTACTGAAAGACATGTATTATTTGTACAAAGTTTCGAAAAGGTGTAGTAACCTAAAAAGTTACATAAAGTAAGTACATTTGTATAATATACATACAATATAAGGTAAGTGGCAAAATATCAGGGTACTTACATATTATCTCGACTGCTTAAATTAATTATACAGAGCTTCCAGGACTAACAGGGTGGTTTTAACACTCCACTTCCATATTGTTTCACCATAATTGATGAATGTATTCGATTACAAAAAGATGATTTTTATAAATTTTTGTAGATACATTTTAATTTTTTTTTTATTTCAAACCAATGGTGATTAATAATAATAATAATAATAATATAAAATAATTTACACGTAAAAATATTGGTGTAAAGAATAAATATGAAATACCACGGTGATCAGGGACTAGGGATGCTGCTAAAAAGTTCAAAAAAAGCAAAATAAAAGTTTCATATTTTAATTTCATGATCCATAATATAATTTTTGTACTCAAAAAGCTTTATATTAGACTTCCCAAAAAAAAAATAATTATTCAATTTGCATTCATATCTGTGCTTTAGTTATACATTTTTCAGTCAGTGAATATATGCCCTACTCCCCCCCTACCCATCTATAATGAGGTTCCTAGGCCTGTCCCAGATTGTGGTAGTTAGTAAGTAGTTTTATTTTTGGTGACCAATAAAACACGATTATTCTGTATGCTTGGGAAATACATCAACAGATGAGATAATATGTAGTATCAATATTTATTATTTACAAAGTTAAATTTCAATACAATTATTACGTTTAACAAGAGTATTTTAAATACTCAAAACTCAATAAAATTGATTTTTATAAATAAATGATTAAATAAGGGTGCAGGGACGGATCTGAAGAACATTTAAGGGAGCGATGAATTAGTATCTTAGGTATAATTCAAGAAGTTTTTACTCCTTAATGGTGTTGTAACTGGCAGGAGGGGTTTAGAACATAATTGGTGACGAAAAAATTTGATGTGAACTTCCCTCGAGTCTTATACAATTTTTTTTATAGTTAGGTTAGTTTTTTTTTATTGTTTTTACTTAGAGTTGTGCTATTTTTAGAAAATATCTCCCCACATGAAAAAGAGAACAAATATGATTGTTTAAAAACATTTTTTATTTACTTATTGTGAATATTTAAATTAGAATTTTAATTATTTGAAATGAATGAATCTTTATCCGGCAACAGTGTATAATAGTTTTTTTTGCTGCTCTGCAACTCAACAACTGTCAATATCCACTTGCATAATAAAATGATTTCGTGATTCATTATAATCCCTAAATGTATCAATAAATACTAAACACATAACGATATTGGAATGACTGGATAGTATTTTAATTTTATTATTCTACTTACTACAAACTACTATAGGTAAATTAAGAAACTTTTTCAAAAAAGATGAAATTTTGGTAAAAATAATTTTTAAGATGCTACAATTTCCATACACTACTTATGACATAATACCACATAGCATTGTGGTAGTATAATATTGTTTTTATTCAACATTAATTTTCAATCCAGCAAAAACATCATATCAGCTGCAGGTTATTCCAAAAATAATAATTGGTAATATTTAAAATTCGCCTGGAGCATACTACTAATAGGTTGACGGGGGAATCGAAAATAAAAGTCCAAGCTACATCCCTCATACCCACTCCTGTGTAGACGATAATCATTGAAATTCAATTTGATTTTATTAAGTCTCAAAAATATATTTTTTGAGAGCAAATTAAATTTTACTTTCCGTTACCAGGAATGATTTCTCATCTAACCTAGTGATGAGCTCTCTTAAAATAAATGATTAAACCTTGATTACAAAATAATTCAAAAATTTGAAATAAATCTGAACTTGGTAGTGAACTACCTTCAGTTTCTCTCTAGATGTAAATTATAAAAATTTGGCTTAGAGTCAATTGTGATTTTTAATTTTCGTACACAAATTGAGACCAATACATGAACACAGAAAGTTTGCACAAGAAATTGTATTATGTCATTAGACTAATTAATAATATGAAATATTTTATTTCAAATAGCTTGAAATGTATACAATTCAGTTGAATATATTCTAGATGCTAATTTAACTTCAACAGGATACTGGATAAGTACCAATTTTATGATAAGCGAGTAACAAGATTTGATAGTTATAGCTAATTTATTGTTTATAGCCCTTTTACTATTGTAAATAATAATAATAATAAAAAAAAAGTGTTTTTGAGTATTTTTTTATTGAAATTTTAGGCCTCCAATAACTCAAAGTGAAGCTCCGATTAAGAAAAGGAGATCAAAGATCATTAAGTAAGGTTTTGTAAAATAATAATAATTTTTTACTTTACTAAAACATTCAATTTTTATTTTATTTAAAGATCAATTAAATTTCAAGACAATAATCCTTCTGATGAAGCCAATAATTGGTCTGACAACACTGGAACTGTAGGGTCTCGTCCGACGCGCCAGTGTATTAATCGTTCAATACCTTATCGTTACATTCAAGAAGACGATGATGATGACGAATAAGAGTGATCATTTTAACGTAAAATTGTCATCTTCGGTGAACACATAGGTTTAATAAAATGTTTGTAAAAGTTTTGATAAAAAAATGTCTACAAATGTAGGTAGGTAATTATTTATTATTATTTTTATATTACCAAACTTAAGCGTAAACTATCTATTATGGTCTCATAAAAATTGTTTTGAAATTGAAATTTGTACGTTTTAAACATTTGTGTTGCCAAATTTTCAATTCTAAACTGTAGTTAATCATAATAATTTATATGTTTATACTAAACTAGGTATTGTAAAATATTTGATCTAATTCTGTAATCTTAATATTTAAGATGAAAAAAGTAATAAATTGTGTATTTTTTTTTTAACTGTGGTTTAAAAAATTATACTTTATTTTATCTACAATATATAATAATAAAATATTTTTTTTTATTATTGTATCCAAATTTTTGCATTTTTACAGCCAAAAAATGGGGTGAGCACGCCTAAAAATTGACCCAATAATTTTTTTTTTTTTTTGCAAATTTATTTTTTTCTTAAAACTATTAATTTCAAGGTGGGTTTTATAAGAAATTGAAATCAAGGGATATTTTTGATTTGTGAAAGCAGCGCCAAATGAGCGTAGTGAAATTTTTCAAACACCTTTATAAAAAACAGCTGAAAACAAATTGTATTACCTGTTGAAGTGTAGGTAACCTTTGTTTACTTTAATTTTACCGTAAAAATGAGAGTATACGTTTTGAAAGTGTCAAAAAAACAAATTATTTCCACTAATTTTGAATTGGCGACATCGTTTTCAAACCGTTGATTTGCCTAAGGTAGTGATAAATAAATGTATTCTGTTATATTTATATTATATTGTATACCTACCAGGTTATTTCAAGGGTTAACTTGTTTAGTTAGAGTGGTCAAATTTCATCAATAGTTAAATGTGATTTATAACGATAAAAAATTAATTAAAATTTTGAAATAACCCTTCCCTTGCATGCGATACTGGTTTTGAAATTTAACATTTTTTTTTTTTTTTTAAATCACTTTGTTATCTTTATATCTAAAGAACCAATAATATTGTTTCCTGTTATTATTATCGTTTATAAAAAAAATATGATATAATAATATTTATTTGGATAATAATATTTAACGCAAATGATTTTCACACGGTGACTCCTAATTCTCTCCTTATGTCTTCGACCAAAATCGAATTTTCAATACTCAACGACCACGGGACCACGCTGCTTTCATTGAGACCTGAAAAATGAACGCACATAAGTGGTGTTTGTGACAATATACTGTATTTCGGACAAAATAATCGCGGACCTAGAAGAAGGCAATTTCTGACTTCTCGAATCTGGTGAATTAGTTGCACGCTGTTCTCGTACACTGTTGATTTTTTCGCTCGAGGCACGTCTATATCGAAGTCTTTGCCGTTTACGGTTATTTTCGTGGTCGACCAGAACGGCTTGTGTAACTATATAATCGACGAATCAATTCTCGAGTAAATATCCCTGAAAACCGTCCCCCCAGTGCCGGATCTAGGACATTTGACGCCCGGGTAAAAATGCAGCGCCCTTAATTGTGCACTCCATACGTGGAGCTGGAGGGACCGTCCTTGGGGAAAAGAGGGGATGTTTTAACACAAAATTTTTTTTTTGTGTAATATTAATAACTTTTAATGAACTTTAAGATATTATCTACGTCGGACAAAAACAGTTAGATATATAAATTTTCAAATTTAAACATTTTAAATGAAAAAAAAATTGAAACATTTGTACATTTTTAACATACCCAAACTAAGCTTTTTTGATTTTTCATAAATATAATAGCGCCCGGGGCAATAATACCCATTTGCCCCCCCCCTTAGATCCGGCACTGACTGTCGCCGTGGAATTTCTTCCATCTTACTTTAATGTCTCCTTTAGTACCGAATACGGTCGCCTCGTTCGGTAGTTTCGTTTTGAAATGACTGAAAAACGTCGAAGTTCTACCGTCGCTGTACTTCAGAATTACGCTCGCATCCTTATCGTATCCGGAATCGGTCAGTTGTCCACAGGTTCCGTAAATCAGGGGTTTTTCGGGACCGAAAAGCATTTGACTCAAGTAAATCGAGTACACGGCTAATTCCAATATCGATCCACCGCTATTTCGACTGAAAAACATACGCGGTGCTCATAAAGTAGATATAGGTTCAGTGGCGCAACCAAGGAGGGTGTCTGGACACCCCCCCCTCTTGAACCGTATTTATGGAAATTTTAAGAAATCCTTTTAACCATACAACAATTATAACTTATACCTAACCTCTTTTAATTCAGAAATATATCATGGTTAAAATATAAACATAATATTTCAACATTGCTACGCTATTTTATGAAATATTTAACATTATAGGCTATCAATAAGAGTTAGAACATCCGTATGGAAAATTATAATTGGCAATAATATATTATGATATAATATAGTAGAAATGAAGAAAAATAAGTATTGTTGTTTAAAATCTAATACAATTATCGTTATCAATCTACCAACTGTCTACAATGTAAATATAGGTGAACATTTATTTTAAAGTTACCTGTAACATATTTATGCTGAAAAATCTTTTTTAATTTTTAGAGAAGTATGCTAATAAAATATTCATTTTATCGAATATAATATGACGGTAAATTTTATTTATCTACTACGAACAACGTTATAAAACTGTTAACTCAGAAAAAAGGCAGTTAGATTTTGCTACATGAAATTTCTATTCAATGAATTCTTGTAAAGTGTCCATTAACATTGACTATAATTTTATATTTTAATTATACCTAGTATAAATTTATAGGTTAGGACACCCTCTTTGAAAAAATCCTAGTTGCACCAGTGGATAGGTTAGAACAGTACATATTTACCCCCCAGTTGCGGGTAACACGTGATTTATAAAACATGTCTTTTCAGCGTTCGGTTGTGTCCATTATGAAATTTAATTTGTAAAAACACTTACTGCTGAATCAGAGACTCGGACATTGACGTACCAAACGAAGAAATTATTTGCAAAGGTGCGCCTATAGAGTCTTTGCGGATTTCTTCTTTTAAAACGGTTAAAGCTGGAGTGAAAAACATCCACATGGCCTCCATGAGAAATAAGTTTTTAGTCCTCGCGAGCTTAATTAGTAAAATAAAAAAAATAAAGTTTTTGTAATTTTTTTTAAAATTTTATCGCTAATTAAAACAACGAAATGTGGATAGATGATACTTCTTACTTCGACTAGCTCTTTGACTTGCTTCGAATTTTGGCAGAACGGTAATTCACATAAAACATTTTTACCATTTTCCAACATCAAGCGGCTCACGGAATAATGGTGTTCGTTAAGAGTGCCCACATAAATAACATCTAAATTACAAATCGAGCATTAGAACATATTTATAAAACGTTCATTAGATAACATTATAGTTCAAGTCGGTCAATCCTTTAAAAAAAATGGCTTCGTTAGGTAGAGCTAGTTTAAAATATAAATGAATTTGAGTACCGAAAGCAATGAATTCTTAATGAAGTTCTTTAAAATTTATCACACCCACCAAATTTCATCCAAGGAGCGAAGAATGTCTGGATATGTCGCAAAATATGTCTTGTTTTTCAATTCACCACTCGGCAGTAATTCCGTTGTTTCTTGGGTCAATTTTTCTATCAATAAATTTAATTACGGATCAAATGGCTGTCTATGCAAAAACGGTACATTTCTTTCATTATTATTTAATTTCGATTCATTATTTTAAGAATATACTATTTTATGTAAGCTTATACTCATAATATATAGGGTTAACCTAAATAGTAACCTTACAGGCTACTTTTATTTACATTTTTGTTATGATCAGTTTAGTGAAATTTTAATTACAATATAAGCTTTAAATTATTTTAAAACGTCGTATTTGATAATAATTTTCATAAATATTTAATAGTTACAGAATCGTTTTATTGAAGAAATTATTTAATGTTTCTATTAAATTCAGCACATCTACCGAGACTCAAATGTGCCTATCCGACATTACGACTTACTCAAGTATAAGTTACAATAATTTAACAATGTCTTACCCACTTCCGTGTCGTTTGCTATGGATAAATAAGAATCGTACGTTTTGGAAATTTCAAACTGTTTAGCAAATTCTCGAGACCTGCTGATGTCTCTTGATGCCACTGCTGTGACCAAGTGTTCCGTACGCGGTAATGTATTTATGGAAACAACGAAATCGTGCGATATATTGCTGGTGCCTATTATACCCCATCTTGTAGCCATTGCCGCGTAAACTGCTGCTAACTTTTTCCGAATAAAATTTATTTATGCGTTCAAAATTAGGTACTATAGAAATTATTATTATGTTTTGTTTTATAAATCTCTACACCAAATGTATAATCAACTCGTTAGTGCAGTCACTAATGAGGTATCTATTTTAATAAAAAATATAATTGGTATACTACTTCAGATTATATAATCTATGTTAATATCGTTAGGTAATGTTTTATTAAAGTTCAGCTATTTAAAATTATTATTTGACCTTTTTTTTTTACTTATATATAATATGTACTATAACGCCTGTAGCAGCGTCGTTTCACAGTACATGGTAATATAATATATATTATAATATATTTATATATTTGTCGCATCCACGTAGCGTAATCGATATTTTCATGAAATGAACATCCAGTTCACATAAAAGATCATAATATTATCGTGTTTTTGCGTTTAGATAAACATAAAATGGACAAGTTTTTTTTTTTTTTGTCCAATACGTGAAATCGAACCTTTTTTCCATATCATGTACTGACTTGAATATTACATAATTTATTGGATAACTTTTCGTAAAATGGACAACATTTTTCTCTCGTTTTATTATTTTCGTGGCAATATTAAACGCTCTGTAAATGTACATGTGGCGAACTTTACTAAATTAGTTACTGATGAGTAGCGGTCAGATTTTGAAATTTTGTAGCAAATGTTACATTTGAACGGAACGTGATGGAGAGATAATTCTTATAGATAAATAAGTTTCAATTTCAATGAAGTTAACTTCTAATACAATATGTTCTATTACATACTGTAGAGTTTACCGCCTTATGACATTTTTTCCAAAACGTTCTACTACCATATTATCATATATCACCCTATTTACTTTAGTATTTTTGTAGGTAGAAGGTTCACAGCATAGAGTAATATATTACCTCTATGGTTCACAGTTATTTCTTTAATTTGGTTACAGTAATCAACTAAAATAATTTATTGATTACCACATACCAGAATAAGAATAAAAAGGATAAAAAAGAATAAAAAAAGGTTATTTCTTTTAACTTTAATGTTATGAAATGATAGTCATAACAAATACCGCTTCTATATTCAAATACTCGAATTTACTGTTAAACTAAATGATTACAGTGTTATCATTTTCAAATAAAGTTCAGTGTTTTTTCTTTTGCAAGTCATTCAAATTTAGTTATAATAATATTATATTATTATTATGTATAATATTTTATCATGATTTTAATGGTTTGTTGTTAGTTACTACATATACCTACATAGTGTTATTAATAAAATAAAATTAGATAGTTAATATAAAACAATGAAATGATCAAAGGTATTGAGGTTGGTCAACTCTGTCCAGTAATCTGCATTAACTGATCCTAATGTAATTATGTGTACTATTTAATTTTCTTAAACTTATTAGCAAATTTTAATTATGTGTTTGTTTAGAAATGGATTACTGATCGAATTTCATACTCATAACTTCAGCGATTTCCAGCTAGGTGATTTTTTCCATTTTAACCCTATTAGTGGTTGAATTTTGAAAAGTCCTTTCCCCTGCAGTTCTGGCAAAGTGATTATTTCCATTTTATCACTTTTAAATCCTTAGTGGTTAGAATTTTAGAAAATACTTTCTTAATGCGTTACTAAATCATAAAACAAAACTACTTCCCAAATTTCATACTCATAGCCTCAGTTATTTCTGTTAGACGATGATATTAATCAGTCAGTCAGTCAGGACATGCTATTTTATTTATATATAATATGAGATTATGAAATTGGTGCATTAAGTTTCTTAAATACTTATCAAACCACATGTATAGTAGAAATGTATAATGAAAATGTATGATTTTTTTGTTCATTCGTATAAGAAAAATTTAATTTGTCCCCTTTTGGCCACAAATATGGACAACATTTCCTATATTTTACTTGCATCAAATTTAATAGTGTACTCACCAGTTTTTGATATCAAAACTTACACTCAAGTAGATGTCATATTTTACTTAGAAAATTATTCAATTGGCTGAAAAATAACAAAATAACTTGTTTAGAGTTTGTGAAAGTGGCTTTCATTCATTATTAACATATTTAGATTATGTTATACTTAAATTGTTAATGAAGGCAAGATGGCTATGACTCCATCCATCCATAGTATATGATTTAAGCTACTCTTAATAATACCATATATTTCAAACAATATAATGATATCACATTCGATGCAATTAACTGCTCATGTTTCAGGCAGTCAAAATTATTCAGCGAAATTTACAAATGATCTTTTTTTGGACCCAAAAGTAACCTAGCGCAATTTGCTACTCATGCTTAGGTAAGCCAAAACTGATAGGTGAATTTACCTAACATGTTACAGAGCCAACATTTTTAGGCCCAATTTATCACTCATGTTTCAGGAAGCCGAAACAGATTGTCTTAATTTTGCATCGTCCTATTAATATTTTCCTGAGACAATGACTAATTACACTTTGACAAAAAAAAGAAAGAAACGTCGGGCCTACTACCTAGCTCATCGTGATATAGAGCGTGGTAAAGCACTCTTATATAAACAAAAACATTCTATTAATGAAGCCCAAACAGGTAATTAATCTAAATTGTATAAGTAAAATTTACTATATTTTGTTTGCATTTATAGAGTTACTTGAAAAGTGAACTAATAAGTCCTCTCGAAAATCTTATAATTATATAATCAGTACCTTCTCAGCTTTTTTCCTACAAGTATGACAATTAGCATTAGTGTAAATGCAGAATTCAACCTTTGTTTAAAATTGTATTAAACAAATATAGTTAGGTTCTTTTACTACTGGTTCATGACAACAAAATACGAGTGACATCCTTACAAAAACGTCACCAAAATCCTTGTTAAAATAAAATAAGCTATGTATATAAAAAACACAGTCTTAAAATTTGTAATAAATTATGAAGATAATGTATAAGATAAATTTATGAAATTACTTAGTAACAACTTATCTAGTTAATATGTTTTCGTATTTTTTAACTTTGTTATATTTTTACATGGAGTTTGAAAATTGTTTTTTATTGGGGTATATTATTTTTTTAGATGCTGTTTGGAAAAAAAAACATTGTGTCTTGTGTGGAATTCTGAAAAAGTCGAGCATTAAAAACAGCACTTATAGGTAATACTAATATATAATTTTAAACAGTCGTTTACTAATTAATTTACAAATTTTATGCCATAAGGCATTCCAATATAAGATTAAAATATGGCACAAATAATAAAAGAGAATTAGACAATACACAACAAATACAAATATTATGAAAATATTAAAATAATTACCCCAATCTTAATAAAAAAATTAAAATATGTAATTTATAAGTTAATTTATTTTTAGATTTCCCAAGAATGAAACAAAAAAAAATCTCTGGTTGCAATATATGAAAAAATGGAATAATGGAACTAATTCCATTGAAGTTTTTCCTAGTTCACGTCTGTGTTCAAAACATTTTAACCCTGAGGATTTAAGACAATATAGGAATCGTTCTCGTCTTAAATGGAATGCGGTGCCTTGTGTGTTTAAAGATGATTTGGTAAGTATCGACTGTATTATTGACGACCAGAAAAACAACTTGATTTTTTTACACAATTAATTTGTTGTCCAAGCAATGTTTTGTTGTTTATGCCTTTTTTATCTCTTAAATACCAACTAGAGGTAAATCTGGTTTCAAAAAGTTACTGATCAAAACTTTTGAACAAGTATATCTATACGAAAAAGTGTTTACAGAAAAAAATAAAAATAAGCATTATTGTAAAAACACTAGTTTCTTGACTTCGTTCAGAATCTAAAACTTCTTCTATAAATTCGAAATATGTGATAATTATTTGGAACATAATATTTTGGTTTAGATCAATATGTCTACACTAATAAAGTTGTTACAACCTGCCGCTATTTGCTTCAAATTTACATTGTTAAATTGATTAATATTTCGCTTTTGAGTAAAACATAAAACAAATTGAAACTTTTGTTGTTGGCAATAAGTCACAACATTTAGATACCTAAAGAAACATTTATCAACTTTTGAACTAGCACAATGTTGCGGCAAAAAAAATTGTTTTATGTTGCACTTGTGTGGACCAAACTTGAGAATGTTGATCTCAAAGAAAAACTGTTACCTACTACTGAAATACACTTTACTATTTATTCACAATTTATATCATTGAATAAATAAGTTATTAATTTTATATATAATTTTCAAAAATCTTTAGAACTTAAAAATGAATATTGTATTATTGAAGATTTATAATTAATTTTCTGTTTGTTTAATATTATAGATTGAATATATGGTCATAAGTTCTGATATAGAAGTCATAAAAGATCCTTTGTCATCCATGACTGAAGATTCAAAACCTGAAATCAAAGTAAATATTATTATTTTTAATTTACATTTTGATTAACAATTAAAAAAAATATATGTATAAATACATGTGCTTAATGTATAAATATAAACTTATTAATCATATTTTCTACAATAACAACTATGTATTTTATGTTGCAGATTGAAGATCCTGTAGTTAAGTGTGAAATAGATGATTTCAAAGGAGATTCATTGTCAGTTGAACCTGAATTTGAGGTATATATTATTATTTTTTTTTAGATTCTGAACAAAGTGAAAAAGCTAGTGTTTTTACAATGATGTTTATTTTTTTTTCTTTTTTTTTTTCTGTTAACACTTTTTCGTATAGAAATACTTGTCCAAAAGTTTCGATCAATAACTTTTTAAAACCGGATTCGCCTCTAGATTATACTT
>JAIPRM010001604.1:23426-36538 GCA_025469315.1 Stegophylla sp. TES_Ste_2020
TCAGAATCGTTTTACTGAAGAATTGATTTATTGTTTCTTTAAAATTTAATACGCCCGTCAAGAGAATACCACCCGTTGTGCGAAGTACACCCATCGTGCGAAGTATGTCCGGCTTTTTTCAATTTGTATTTATTAATATTGTATATAATTTTCATAAATAAAATTATCACTGGCTTCCGTGTAAAATTATTTTAGAAAATTTAAAAATCTTCTATGCAATTAATATTTACTCATATTTTAATGTATGAATAAATATTATTAATAATATATATATTGTTAATAATGTTATTAAAAATAAATAATAAAATATATTTTATTATTTATGTGTTCTACAGTGGTAACTTTAAGTGTTTTTTTTATTGTAGATTGAAGATGTAGTTAAATGTGAAATAGATGATATCAAAGAAAATCCATTTTCTTCACCTATGGTTGAACCTGAAGTTGAAGTACATACATTTTTTTTATTTTTTTTATATTTATTATTTATCAGTGTAGTTAATCATTTTTAAAAATATTTATTTATGAACCAAATGTATACATAGGTATTATTATTTTTTATTTTTTTTTAACTGTGCATTCTACATTAACTCATGTTGGTTTACTGTTTTAGGTTAATGATGTGGTTGTGAAGTATGAAATAGATGAATTCAAAGAAGAGCCTATGTCACCCATTTGTGAAATGTCAGGAACTGAAGTTAAAGTACATATCATTATTTTTTAACTATTTGTACATATTTATATTTTTCAATAGTGTACATAATATTAAAAAATATTTATTAACTAGCTAACCCGACAAATACTGTCTTACCCATAAAGAAGTCTTTCTGCCTAGTTTCAGACTAACATGCTTGAATATTTCGTACTCGTGAAACACCTTATCTATTAGTGAAAGCCAAATCCGTTTAGTATTTATTGAGTACATACATACATATACATACATTCATTTATC
The DNA here is from genome assembly GCA_025469315.1 of Stegophylla sp. TES_Ste_2020. Lineage (NCBI taxonomy): Eukaryota > Metazoa > Arthropoda > Insecta > Hemiptera > Aphididae > Stegophylla > Stegophylla sp. TES_Ste_2020. The sequence goes on from JAIPRM010001604.1 coordinate 24,376, forward strand.
TTTGTATATTATACTTTTAGATTATTATATTGTTGTGGTTACAGTCATTTTGCCATTCATAATAATTTAATTTATTACTATCAAATTTTTCGCAGATGTTATTTATTATAGCAACCAAATAAACAATATCTTTATACCCAACAAAAACCTATGAGTGAAAAAAGGCTAAGTTCCAGACTTCTTTCCGAAAATTCACCTCAGTGTAATGATATCTACATTGAAGTCAAGTCTACTCTTTTTTTTAGTCCATTACCTTTACTTCACTCCTGAATTCTTGAGTTCCACTACTTTTTTTATTTTTATTAACATTTGTTTACATTTTTCTTTACTTCTGATTTTTCTCTTTCCCATCATACTTGTAACTCCGATGTGAGTACATATGATATAAATATTTTATTGCTCATTCAGAAAGTGGTCAAGTATTAAGCAATAAAAACAGTGTTTATTTTAGGGGGTAATTAGTGAGGATTACTCCCAGGAAATAACTATACATATACTGAATGTATACGATATACATATACATTATACAGGTCCTCTCCCCTAGAAAATTTTTGCTAGATAACGTTTCATTGATAGGCTGATTCTTATGGAAGGAAATTAGAAACTTGGCCTGTTCATTCTTTAATAATAACTTACTTCTTAAGCATAGGTAACTAAGATTCATAATATTTATATTTGTATATTTATTTTACTGTTCTAGGTTGAAAATTTGGAGAAAAACTATTGATGTATTATTTATGGATCTCAAAGAAAACTGCACTGTGTCAGTGGTTTTCAACGTTGCGAATGATAGTTTGGGGGTTGCCAAAGATAATTCAAATAAAGTTGAAAACTCTTGCACTGTCCAACTATACTATATTAACGACTATCTACTATGGAATGATCAAAACAATAAAAAAGAGCATAACAATATATAATATTACTTAATTTATAATTTTTGTTAAATTATATAAATTAAATATATAACAATATTTTTAAATTAATAAATTGTTTAATTTATATTTTTTTCCGTCACTTTGTAATTATGAAGTTTGAAAGTTTAAATCATAATGCATGGTATAGAAATAGTAAAGAACAAAGTGATAATCACTAAACTTGTCAAATCGAAAAAATATATTTTATTATATATAATAATAATAATATACACAAGCGTCTGTTTTTAGACGCTCGTGTATATTAAGATCATAGATAATAAATGTAATAAGATACTATCTTAAATTGTGAAATTTAGTGAGAATATCTTATCTACAACTGTAAATCATACAATCTTGCCACGATTTAGTCATGGGTTAAATGCTTAGACTATATAAACTAATAGACACATCTTGTCCTGTGCTTGTAATGATGAAGTTCACTAGGTATGACTTTGTCACGTTTTGGCAAAACAATTTTGTTGTCATCAGTGACAATAGCTACTAATGTTATACAAAACACAAAATCACAAGTATAGTGTTTTACATTTTCATGTTCTATTTTTTTAGATTCTGAACAGAGTTAAGAAGCTTATGACTTCACCATGATGTTTATTTTTTCTATTTTTGGAAACACTTTTTGGTACAGAAATACTTGTTCAAAAGTTTTGATCAGTATTTCTTAAGGTCCTGAATCACACCCAGATGGTACTTAAGAGAGGTCATTTTTCCAATTTCTCAATATTTTTTCTAAAAACATGGAAAATCTGTCAAAAAATTGAAAATTGCTTCTTAACATAACTTCAAAAATAATGCTGCTAGGGATTCACCAACTACTAAAAGTGGTCAAGAGAACATTTCATAAGAATTTCAAAAAGATTTGATCAATTTTGAGTTAAGTGCAGTATTTTGAAAATTTCTCATTCTTTCGTTAGTTTTTGTATAATAATTTTTGATTTTAAGACTTCAAAATTTAATATGATCTCACTAATATATTTGTCTAATCGACCTGGAAAAATTTCGAAAATCGTTTGTTAACTTTTTTCTCTATAATCGTTTGAAGTTAAAATTTCAACGAAATTCGTTAGTTTTACCTCAAATTACACACTTTTAACGTACATAAAAGAAAATTGGACCAACCGATTTTTTTTTGAACTTGCTGCCTAGATAGAAAATTTCATTGCAAATATATTGGTGGTGCAATAAAATTTCTTACGGACAAAGAATTAAACATTTTACAAGGGTTTGATTGAAAAAAAATCGGAGAAAGTAAGGAGAAAATTTATTATATTTCTGTGGTATTACTCGATGATTATATGATTCCGTGATAAGACTATGATAATATCACAGATAAGACAAATATGTAATCATAGATAATAAATGCATCAATGATCTATACCACGATTTAAGGTAATATACTCTATAATGTATATCTTAAATTATGATCTTGATCTGTATAGAGTATGGGTAATAGGCATTACTAATTATTGAATACTAAATACTGAACAGTAATAAAAATTTTATAAACTAATAAATGTTCTGTTATAATATATGATTGACAATTATTTTTAAATATAAATCTTGTATTATGGACAATTTTTTTATGTTCTTAATTGAACATATAAACTTGTAAGCTATACTATTATTCTGTAATAAATTAATTTGTAATGTCACTTTTAGGATATCAGGCAAAATTTACATAACACGTATCATTTTACCAAACTAATCTATTTTATTTTATTTTTATTTGTTATAGTTAAAAGAATGGTGTCTCACTATAAACGAAAAATTAAATGACAATGACAAACACTGTCTGAAAATGGTATGAAGGAAGCATTGTTGATTACAGAAAAAAAAAAATGGTATGAAAACAACTTGTATACCACTTTATTTTAATAAAGGAAAAATATTATATAGTTAGGATTGGTCAGTTGAGTTTTGCAAAAGAAACCGACGGCTATCATTATATTCTCCTTAACCAACTTCAACTGCCAGAGCACAACCTCAGTTGCCGGAAACTGGCATTTAACATACCACAGGTACTTACAACAACTTATAATATACATATTTATTTTAACACAATGCATGATGAAAACATATTAATAGAAAACATTAATTGTGTGAATGTGTCTGCTTTAATAACTGTTCAATTAAAAATGGCGTAGTAGTGTGTCGTTTACCTAACTTATTAATTTTGTTTTTATTCTTTTACATAGTTAAGTATGGTGTCACACTATATACGAAAGACTGAACGACAAACATGGTCTGAAAGTAATATGAAGGAAGCAATATTGGCTGTAGAAAATAAACAAATGGGATGGCTTAAAGCTTCCAAAATATTTAATGTACCACAAGCTACACTTCGTCGTCGTTTCCAAAATAAAAATAAAATAGCAAAGGGAGTAGTGAAAAAACTCGGCCGACCAAGTTATTTACCACCTATTATTGAAAAAAAATTGGTTGACCATTTCTTAAACTTGAAGTCTAAATGTTTTGAATTGACTGTGCCAGAAGTACAAAAGATGGCTTATGAATTTGCTGAAAAAGCTCATATACCACATCATTTTAACAAAAAAAAAAGATTAGCGGGTTGGGACTGGTTAGTTGGATTTTGCAAAAGAAACCCACAGCTGTCATTACGTTCATCTGAACCAAGCTCAGCTACCGCTGCACCCGCATTTATCAAACCACAGGTATAAAAATTTTACAGTATTCTTTTTGATACAATTAGTAGTTTAGTTCTAAGTAGTATGTATAATAGTGTATCAAATCATTTTAAATAGGACTTGATAACTCAGTATTAAATCTTGGAATAAGTGAAATTTATTCTATGATTACACAGTACTACAAATATAAAGTTTTAATAGCTGTAAGTAGAGTTGCCATACCTCCCAGTTTTGCCAAAACACTACCTATTTTCAACCAAGTATTCCAGTGTCCTGAGAAAGTGTTTTGGAACAGTGATTTGTCCTTAGTTTAAAATTTTACTTGATAAAATATTGATTTTCAATGTACAAGAAAATATAGTTGTAAAACATTTTTTATTCCCTTGTTGTGAAAATGGTAGAAGCTTCTCCTATTATAAAAACGTGCTTCAATTATATACCCTTTGAAAAATTCTACGACCAAAATATTGGAGAACACTACTTTATTAAAAAAATTCATGGATCAGCCAAAATTCACAGGAAAAACCCTGGGCTCCAAAAGTTCCAAAGACTGATCAATGAATTATTATTACATCTGTTTGACTTACTTTTTTTTTTTTTTTTTATTGACGATTGAAAACACAGGTAAATTACAATTTAAAATGTAATATATAAGTAATATGAATAAAACGATTTTCTTGTATACCTACATAATTTTGAATTAGCTTAAAATGTATAATTGCTTACGTAAATACATAATGATATAAAGAATAATTATTATTTATTTCTATGAAAATTTAGAAAGAATTAAAAGTTTAGGATAGGTTTAAAAAAAAATATCCCAGTTTTTGAAAAATATTATCTGGTAACCCTAGCTGCAAGGGAATTAAATAATGCACTCTAATTCTAAATGTTATGCTACATATTCATATATAAATATATTATTCAGGAATTGTATAAAATAAATAAAAATATTTCTATTGGTAACAGTTTATATTTGTTATGGATATATTTTCAAAACACAGTGGATAGACCCACGAACCTCATAGATATAATGCGAACCTCATAGGTATAATGCGTTCACAGACATGCAATACCCGCATGTGCAAAACTATGTTTTATTATTATGTGCAGGTAATCAGGCTGTAGTGGTTGTCATTGTCCTCTAGTTGTCTTGTTACTTGTTATCTTTGTTGGTAATTTTAGATAATATAAGATTTATTGATGTTGATAATCAAACAGGATTATCAAACAGAAATGTCCTTATGTTGCACAACAAGTCGAGGGATATATATAGATTGGATGGAATAAAGGGACACCATTAAGAAGCATAGCACAGAAACTGTTGATAGTCATCAATAAGAAAATATTATTAACACTTCTAAAATTGTGGTCATAGACCATCATTGATAATCATTGCTAAAAACAAAGTAATTTCTAAATTTTTAATCAGAACACATTTGAGTCTGATGAGGCCGAACTCTAATACAATATGTAAATACTCGTCCAGATATATAATAAAATATATTGTGTACTCGGATAAAAAGTGCTCAACTATTCTATTGTGAATATCAATATAATGCTTCTTCACAATTTCATATCTAGTATAGCTTTGGACATATGCCCTTAAACATCAGCATTTTTTGCACAGTTGCAAAGCTTAAACAGCGCCAAACCAGGGTACACACTAATCACCTCATGAACTTTAGAAAATGTAAAAATCTTCTGTATAATTAATATTTATTTATATGCCTAATGTATGAATATATATATATATATATATTGATTTTGTTTTTTATAGTAACTATTCTGTGTGTTTTTTTGTTGTAGATTAAAGATCTCGTGGTTAAGTGTGAAAAAGATAAAGTCAAAGAAGAGTTATTGTTACCTAAAGTTGAAGTACATATTATTTATTTTAAATTTATATTTATAAATATTGAAAATAATTTCCAAATATAAAATATGCACTGACCACTACATAAACTTTACTTTGAAAAATTTAAAAAATTTCCACATAGCTAATATTTATTAATTTATATTATAATGTATAAATATATTTATTTATTGATTTACTATGACATGTTCTATATTAACGACTGGGGTGTATTTACTGTTTTAGATGATCGATTTTGTCGGTAACTTAGAAAGGAAATTCAAGGAAGAGCTGTTATCTCCATCATCTAAAATATTAGAATGCAAAGTCGAAGTAATTATTATTTATACATAGAATATTTAAAGATTTATATAAAATTTGAATAATGAACATTATTTTTTAAATTATTCATGAATCTCATGAACGAATAAAGTAATGTTAAATAAGTGATTAGGTATTTATGTTTTTATTGATTATGTATTTTACTATAACAACTTCATGTGGGTTTACTGTTATAGGTTAAAGATATTGTTGTGAAGTATGAAAAAGATGAAATCAAGGAAGAGCCTATGTTCCCCATATCTGGATCAGAACTTGAAGCTAAAGTAAATAATATTATTTTAACATTATATTTAATTGCTTATTTAAAAATAGTATACATCATTTTTAAAAATATTTATAAAAAGGCTGAACAATATTAAATATTTAAAAACTGATGTGTGTTGCGAGTGTTGCCTAAAGATTAAATATCTTTCAGAGTTATACATATTATAAAATATTAAGTTTGTATTGGAATAAAAGAATAGCCAGACATACTTCGCACCATGGTTATTCTTTATTTCTCAGATGGGAATAAGTCAGTGTATTAAATTTAAATAAAATAAGAATCATTTCTTCAATAAAATGATTCTGAGTGAAGCTTCAGTTTATGTAAGACAATTTTACTTAAAAATTATAAAGTTTATTAATATTACAAAAAAAAATTGCCTAAAATTTACCTAACCTGGTCCTATGTCTAATGCTGAACATGTATGACAGTACCATATATTATATAAAAAAAAATTAAAAAATAACAAAAAATAAATATATTAATTAAATAGTGCCGTGTCTGATCATTTTAAAGCTTTGTCACTCAACTTCATGAAATAAATAATGATTTGGATGTTTATGATGAAATTGTCCATGATGATGATAATATTCATAAACTTCAAAAAGCTCACAGAAAATATGAAAACAATTTCACCAATAATCCAAATGTTATGTATGTGTAATAGATTGTGGTTCTGAAAATGACATTACTTCATTCACTATACATATAATATTTTATAAGTTAAATTACTCTGAAAGAAGTTTCACTTCATCTACAGTTTTTTTTCATACTCTCTGTAGCGAAGTTTCACTTCAATAAATATTAAATATTTATGTTTCTATGGATATGTATCTATTTTAAAGTACTCTTCATGCAGGTTGACTGTTGCAGGTTAAAGATGTAGTCGTGAAGTGTGAAATAGATGAATTCAAGGAAGAGCCTATGTCGCCCAAATTTGAAATGTCAGAAGCTGAAGTATGTATCATTAATTTTTAACATTATATTTATTGACATATTTAAAAATAGTATTTATCTATGTGTACATAATTAAATGCTTTATTAATGAATGATAAAAATAATGTATAAATATAGGATGTAAAACTGGCTGAATAAAAATAAAATGAAAAATCCGGACATACTTTGCACCACAGATATTCTTTGTTCCTCGGGTTAGATATTCTTGGTGGGTTTGTAGAATTTTAAAGAAACAATAAACCATTTTTTCAATAAGACGATTCTGAATGAAGGAAGTTAATAATATAAAAAACAATAATATTCATCATTTTTAACACACCAAGAATATCTGACCCGAAAAGCGAAGAATATATCTTATATATAAGAATATATAAGTTTTTTTTTAATTTTCTTTACTTTTTGGTTAAAAGGACTAAAATAAAGTTGAGTGAACCAAAATAAATATAAAAATAGTAAAGTTTAGACAAGAAAGCCAGACATTCTTGGCTTCTCAGGTCAGTTACTCTTTGTGGTTGTGTTGAAAGTTATGACTATTATTTTTCTTTATATTATTAACATACTATGCTCAGAATCGTATTATTGTTAAAATTCAACGCATCCACCAAGAGTATCCGACCAGAGAAGAAATTAATACCCTTGGTGCGAAGTATGTTCGGCTTTCTAGTCTATACTTTACTTCACTTACCTTTTTTTTCTTCTGATTGAACAACTGAAATTCTGAACAACTTTATGTGGTTTTACTTTTATAGGTTAAAAATGTCATCAAATGTGAAATAGAAGAGTTCAAGAAAGAGCCTATGTCACTCATATTTGATATGTCAGAACCTAAAGTTGAAGTAAACATTATTCATTTTTAACATTATATTTATTGACTTATTTAAAAATAGTGTTTGTCAATAGCGTACATAATTTAAAGAATTATTTATTAATGAGCTGGATGATTAAAATAATATTTAAATATTTTTTTATTTTTTTTTTTTGTTCGCTAATGTATTCTACAGTAACATTTGGGTTTATTGTTATAGGTTAAAGATGTCATGAAGTGTGAAATAGATGAATTTAAGGAAGAGCCTTATTATATTAATCATCCATAGATGAAATGTCAGAACTTGATGTTGAAGTAAATATTTTTTTTTTCACAGTTTATTCAATGATTAATTTAAAATTTGCATTTATTAATAGTATACATAATTTATTGTCGAAACTATTTGCTGATGTATTTTTAACTGTTTTAGGTTCAAACTGTCAGTATAAAATCTGTAATAAAATTTCAACAAAACTGTTGAAGTAAGATTAACGAGTCTCAGAGAAAAAATTATTAAGTTAACCACTGTATAATATTGTACTATTATGTTTTAATTAATGAAGTTTGGTATTCTGAGAATACAGATTTGCTCACAGAATGACGGAAAAATATATTTTTTACTTGTATCTAAATGCATTGAAATTGATTATAGATTATATGTGTACATTGTGATTTTTTAAGTATGTTTACTCCATTTTTAACTTTGTGTAATGCATAAATTTATATTTTTCTTTTTTAGTAGTACCAAAACAAAAAGTTTCAAAAAGTTGCTGATTAAGACTTTTGGACAAGTTATTATATATGAAAATGTGTATACAGAAAGAAAATAAAAATAATAAACATCATTATAAAATTTTAAGCTTCTTCACTTCGTCCAAAATCTAAGAGTTAAAGGCATTGTTAAATGTAGGGTATTTTTTTATCAAATTTTGAAAAAAATATTTAGAATATTGACCTTTCTGTCTCTTTGGTTTAGAGTCGAATTCTGGTTCTAAAAGTTGCTTGTCGAATCTTTTAAACAAGTATTCATAGTGTTTATAAACAAACATCATTCTAAAAATGCTAGCTTCTTTGTTCTACTCAGAATCTAAAATGGGTTGCTTTATTTGAATAAAATAGAGTATACCTTAGAATTTTTTTTATCAATACCCTGCTTATTGGTGTAACTTACTAATTGATCTAAACAAAAATGTGAATAAAATTACATATATAAGTCAACAAACATATTCATTTAACCTTTGAATATCAAAGGCAATTGTATAAATTTTAATTTATTGTAGTTCTGATAGTTTTACTAATGACAACTGAACTATAATTTGTTATTTATTTAAAAAAAAAAAAAAAATGTTACGTATTAATTTCACCTTACTAAGAACTTTCAAAAATAAAGTAAAATTTAAAATTTGAATTTTCAAATATGTAGGTACCACATTTAGAGTTATTTTTAAACACAATAAATTTAAATACATTTTTATAAAATTCACACTTTTACAATCAACAACATAGAGACTTTTTTTCATCTGCCACTTCTTCAATTTTTCGATCTTCATGCAAATGCAATGATTCCTATAAAACAAACATAATACATATTATATTACCAACATAGTTTACATGTAAAATTAAAAATTATAATAAAAAAACAAAAACATATTATGGGTGTACAATGATTGGATCGATCACACTTTGATTTTGTCTTTGAGAGAATATTAAAAAAAGAATAGTAAATCATATTATAAATGAGTAAATAGTTAAACTAAACCAAAATATTATATTTGAGGAAAAACAAGACATAATAAATAAGTAATGATACAATACAAACCAAATTCAATACTGAAACAGTGCACTTCCTACTACACCAAACATGTAAAAACAAAATTGATGGCATAAAATAAAAAATAGGACTATACGCTACATGCTACCAGTGATGACTTTATTTTCAAAATTGAAAGAAATATGTTTATTCAACCTTGAATAATAATTATTTTAAATTTAGCTGATGTTTTTACAATAATGTTTATTTTTTAGATTCTGAACGAATGCAATGATATTTATTTTTTTTTCCTGTAAACACTTTTTTGTATAGATATACTTGTCCAAAAGTTTTTTTTTTTTTTTAGAAAAAACTACCCAAAATTTGATAAAAGACTCAGAAACCATAATTTTTTGTTCTGAACTTTATGAAAATTTAAACATAAGTAGACAATAGGATCTTTTGATGCACCTGTGAACGTAAACTTATGAACTTAATGACAAACTCTAGCAGTATTTGAATTACCTTTTGCAAAGGATCTATTGTAGGCCTGAGATCATGTATTTTTGAAACCAGTGTATAAAACATGTTGTCTAGGTGAACGTTGGTTTTGGAAGAAACTTCAAAAAATGGAATACCATAGTAGTCAGCTATCTATAAAAAAATTTAACTATTGGTTTAAAACAAAATAAGGAATGGAATGTTTAAACTAGAGTTGTTATAACATGTTTCAAACAATAATCGCTTAGTTTTTTTTATTATTATTATTATTAGGGCTCGGAAGTTGTAGGAATTGCATATTGCTCTGTATGCTCTCAATTTATAGCAGACCTAGCTAGAAATCTGAAGTATACAATGGCGAGTTAAAAAATTGAAAATTAAAAATGCATATTTTGCCAACTTTTGCTAAAAAAGTACATATTTCATTTGTTTTATACGCATATTATGCATATTTCATAATTTTCTAAAAAAGTGATTTTTTTTCAATTTTGAAAATAATATTGAAAAATATTGGTGGTTCAATGCAATAACTTAACGTGTATTAGAAAACATGTATTTTTTCCGTAATTTAAAAATACCGAAAAAATATTTTTAATTTTATTTTCAGCTCAATAAGATGTCAGAAATGCCAACCAGATATAATTTTTTTCTCGGTTATAACTAGTTTTTATGTATATTATTAATTTATTATAGCAATATCTGATGTAATTTATTTTTGGAATTTAGAATAATTTTTTTGCATATTCAATAAATTTTTTTGCATATTTAACATTTTTAATGCATATTTTACAATTTTTTCGTGCATATTTTGCCTTTTTTAGCTCTTACAACTTCCGAGCTCTAGTAATAAATAACCACTAGTTTACTAGTTACTCATCCAATTCTTCCTAGCCGACGCCAACCATTACAATTATAAAATATCAGGGGTTCAAAATTAAATTATACTAAGAAATAAGTGCATTGCCTAGTGTAATACCAACTTAAATGTATTAATACAAATCAATGTCAGTAATGTTTTTTGAATAATTATAATTTTTGATAGGTAACAATTCAATGTCTATAATTATTTTCTTAATTTGGTCATTTGTCAATGATAGTATTGGTTATTCAGTGGATATTGGGAACGCATTACCTATACCTGTAACTTCACCCACTGGCCAAGATGAATTGGATGGGTTATATATACGTACTCTTAATAATTTAAAATTAAATATATGCTTATAAATTCTAGGACTAATACATACCTATTAAATATTATTTTGTTGACATTTCATTAAAAATATATACATTTCACATACAAATGTGCAAGTCAAACATAAATTTAAATAAACAGTATTAAGTATAATATATTTTGATTTCTCCAACCAAAAATCACCTAATCATCAGTTAACCATGTGTCTGAAATACAATCGCCTCCTGGATACCTAGATAGTAGAAATATATACATTACAAACATTTTATAAATAGAGATTCATTATTATACCTACATATATTAAAAAAAGTTTTGCACCTATTTATTTTTGTTTCGAACAGAGTAGTTACGGGATTATGAATAGTGCAACATACATTACAATTACATACATTACATTACAATTAACATATATTTTTCAGAAACTTTGTAGACCAATAAATTAGTTCTGGATAATACTTTAAAAAAATTATTTTTTTGAAGTTTGAACAATTTTCCCAATTTCAAGAAAAAAAAATCTAAAATTTGAGTAAAAATAATAAAATGTCATAAGCTATAGGTTTTCTTAAAATCTATTTTAGTAATATAGTTGCAAGTCTATAACTAATAGAACTAGAAGCTGGAAATTCCCACCCATTAGAAAAATAGTGTAATACAGGCTGATAGAAATATTTTTTTGTGTTATTAACTGAAGTCCCATTACTCTCATTCAAAAATGTTTTATTTATAACATGATATAACATGATGTATCGTTTAAAGCAGTGGTGGCCAAACTACGGCCCGTCATCATTTATTATTCGGCCCGCAAATGTATTTCACATTATAGTACTTATTTGCGTATCTTATAATATTTGACAATTATGTAAAAAAGAAAATTGAAAAATAAAAGAAATACGTATACATTCTTCATTTCTTAAAATAATAT
>JAIPRM010001605.1:0-36535 GCA_025469315.1 Stegophylla sp. TES_Ste_2020
ATTTATAAATAATATTTTCATTGAGCATTGAGCATTGGACTTACACTATATAGGTCTAGTACCTACTTATATAAAAATGTGGGTGGGCACATGCCTACCGGGCCCACCCCCTAAACACGCCACTGAACATATCGGTACTATCAAAAAGCCGGACATACTTTGCACGACGGCAGGGATTCTCTTGACGGGTGTATTGAATTTTAAAGAAACGATAAATCATTTCTTTCGATAAAACGATTCTGAACGAGGGAATTTTTTATATTAATAAAAAATAAATGAGAAAAAAAAATTTCCAAAATTTTATTTTTCACATTTTCAAAATTTTCTTGCCCAAAAATCTTTCTTATATGATTTTTTATCTATGTTTAAATTTTCATATAGTTCGGATCAAAAAATTATGGTTTCCGAGTCGTTTTTGTCAAATTATGGGTAGTTTTTTCCAAAAAAAAAAAAAGAATTGAAGAATTGAGAAATTCAAAAAATGACCTCGAAGTACAATCTAGAGGTAAATTCGGTTTCAAAAAGTTACTGATCGAAACTTTTGGACAAGTATTTCTATACATCTAAGTTGTACACAGAAAAAAAAAATAAAAAAATAAAAATAAAAATCATCAAAGAAAGCCGGACATGTACTTCGCACCACGCACAGGCGGAAACTGAGGGATGCACGACGGGGGGCAATTGCACCCCCAAAGAATTAATAGGGGAGCAAAGATATATTTTTCTCCCCCTCTTAAAATAATTAACTACAAAATTCGTTATTTCATTATTTTAACAATAAACAAATATTTGTAATCTTATTATTATCAAAATGTAATTCCGATTATTAAACAAAATTCGTTGTTTCAGTAAATATTTCATTATTTAAAATTTTAAAAAACTATTATTGAAAGTTGATATCTGAAATATTAAAATATGATATTTATTTTTAGCGTAAGAAAATTTTGAAAATGTGAAAAAAAAATTTTGGATATTTTCTAACATTTTTTTTTCTCATTTATTTTTTATATTATTAACATTCTTTGTTCAGAATCGTTTTATTGGAGAAATGATTAATCGTTTCTTTAAAATTCAATACACCCGTAAAGAGAATCCCACCCGACGTGCGAAAAACACTCCAGCGAGCGAAGTACACCCATCGTGCGAAATATGTCTGGCTTTTTTATGCACTTTTTTGTATGGATTTACATGTTCAAAAGTATCAGTCGTTAACTTTTTAAAACCTGATTTGCCTCTAGTTGGTACTTTAGAGAGGCAATTTTCTAAATTTCCCAATTCTTCAATTTTTTTGGAAAAAATTATCCAAAATTTGACAAAAAAGACTAGGAAACCATAATTTTTTGATCAAAACTTTATGAAAATTTAAACATAGATAGGAAATAATATGAGAAAAATTTTGGCACAAGAAAATTTTGAAAATGTAAAAAAAAATTTTGGAAAATTTTTCTAATTTTTTTTCTCATTTAATTTTTAGATTCTGAGTGGAGCGAAGAATGTATTGGTTTTAAAAACATATTTTTTTTTCGTATGCATGGAAGCGCGATTTCGGGTAGAGATACTGGTCCAAAAGTTTCGATCAGTAACTCTATAGATCGGAAATGTTGTCAAGATGGTACTTTTGGGAGGTCATTTTTCCAAATTCTCAATACTTTTTTTAAGCGCATGCCTAGACTATCCAAAAAACGGTAAAAAACGGCATAACGCGAATTATCGTAAATTCGATTTTGTTTTTTTGACATAACTTCCAAAATAATGGAGCTAGAAAGTTGAAACGTTCAACAACTACTAAAAATAGCCTCGCGCACGCCTCATAAAATTTTCAAAAACATTTGACCAATTTTGGGGTAAGTACGGCATTTTGAAAATTTCTAGTTTTTTGTTAGTTTTTAATTCATAAAATGGGGTGGGTTTTAGTCCCTTTAATCACCTCCTGCAGGCTACATCACTGCACTCATTGGTAATACAGCTGCATTTTAATTAGTTTTCATACCTGAAAATTTATATCCGAATTGGTTCTCAGTATTTTATATTGTACACATATTATGTTAAAGTTTTTGCTTTTATTCAAAATTATTTAAACCCTGATTTAACAATGCTATTCATGTAGCTGTCTTTAAAGTATTGCTTTCAGCTCAATTAAAAGGCTGTTGATATAAAATTTGGAACAGTCATAGTTAAAAAAATACAATAACTAGGACAAACTTTAAAAATTTGATTTGACTTTTTTATCGCTCGAGAAAGTTAATGTTTGCGGCTGTACTGATGATTTAATGAAAATAAATTTTTTGAATAAAAAGACCGACAAGTTCTTTGATTATATATATAAAAAAATTATGTTCAAGAATTATATAAATATTATTAAATATATTTATTTAGAACTGTGCAATGCAAATATTTCAATTTATGGATATTTTAAAAAAAGTTCAAATAGTAAAACGTATGTAAAACAAAATAAATAAACCAATCAGTGTCGGATAGGGAAGGTACCATCCCACCGAGTTTTAAGATTTTCACCGGCCCAAAAATAGTTTCTGACCCATTAAAAAAAAAAAAAAATATTTTTATGTAATATAGAGAATATAGGCTGAGAATCTTCCAAATTTCTTTTATGCACTTAAATTTTTTGCCATATACCACACAGTCGGCCCACTGAGTTTAAGTCGGCAACTCGCCTGGCCTACCGGGCCCGATACCAATAAAAAGTTGACAAATTAAAAATAAATAATATTTCAATAATCAAATTTATATCCATCACATGTTATACATTTTTATCACTATAAAAAGCTCTTACATTAATAATACGCAGTACTGACTATTATATTTAAGTTTTTCGAATATTATTTTTAACTATACTTACAAAATGTAGCAGTCAATTCTAATTCTATATAAAATAGGAAGCAAAATTGAAATTGTTTTGAAAATAATCTGAGAACCAATTCGAATATACTATTTATAATAATCTGAGAACTAATTCTGACATTTCGGAAACATCAGATTAAAACAAACAACTGCATAACAACAGCTTAAACTGATAAGAAACAAATTATTAATTTATTTTTGAAAAAAAAAACTGGAACTATTTATTTAATATATATATATGACTTTAAATTTAATTAAATGTTTTACAGTTATTTAAAAAATATGAAAATATATTTAAGTATAACGCAATAGCTTAGTAAGCCATTTTTACTATTTAGTATGATTTGTACACAATTTTGTTGATAATTTCAAGTTTCAAGTTTCAGTAACATAATTTCAGATTCTGAAAGAAGCTATTGTTTTTACAATGTTTATTTTAGTTTTTTCTGTGTACAACTTTTAGTATGGAATTACTTGTCCAAAAGTTTCGATCAGTAACTTTTTGAAACCGGATTTACCTCTTGATTGCACTTTAGAGAGGTTATTTTTTGAATTTCTCAATTTCTCATTTTTTTTTTTTTTTTTTTGGAAAAAACTACCCAAAATTTAACAAAAACGACTCGAAATCCATAATTTTTGAACTATATGAAAATTTAAATATAGATAGAAAATCATATAAGAAATATTTTGAAAATGTGAAAAAAAAATTTTGGACATTTTGCTAACATTTTTTATATTATTAACTTCCCTTGTTCAGAATCGTTTAATTGAAGAAATGATTTATCGTTTCTTTAAAATTCAATACACCCGTCAAGAGAATCCCACTCGTTGTGCAAAGTATGTCCGGCTTTTTGTATTTAAGACTAAAGAACTATAAAACTGATTTCATATGAAAATTGAGTTTTGAGCATAATCTTAAATGAAAACAGACACATGGTACATAAAATTGTTTTATTGTATCATCACTTTACACACACACACATATACATATATACATATATACACATATATTTACACTTATTTATTTACATTATAATCACAATGAAATATTTTTAATCTATACATATAATTTTACAAAGCTTTTCTCCTAAAGTCTATTCAAAACATTTCAACTGTGTTTTTGGTTGAAAATTTTATCACTGGCACGTAAAATAAAATAACAAATAAATATTATAAGACAAATAAAATAATAACTGTACTCTATAAATTCAATAGAAAAAGCAAATAATTCAAAATACTTAAAAAAATTAATTACGCATATAATATATTATAAAAATAAGAAAATTGCTTGATTATAATTTCAGCTGATTAGTTTCTTTTATGTTTTAGAGAAAAATATTAAGTCTAATACAGAATGAAACCCAATTGTGTAACAAAACACGAGTTTTTTAAGATTGACAATAAAACTTTATAATATATATATATATATATATATATAAACATATATTTGCAATTATTACTAGAATACAATTAAAATAAATTCTTAATTTTGCAAATTGATTTTTTGATATATAGACAAATCAATAAATTAATATAATTCTGCCTATAAAAATATACTAAAAATATTAGTTAATTTGATAAATTTATAATGAAGAAGGAAAGACATGGGATGTTTTTCCAATTATTTTATATATTATAATAAGTATATTAATAAATGTAGCAATATAAAATTTTAACAAGCATCTATAGATATATAAAATGAATTGTACAAGTTGCTTATTATTAATGAAATCAAAATAATTATATTATTATAACTTATTTTTGACTGGTAACTTAAAGAACAGTATATTTTTATTACATATTAATTTCCATGCAGAAATTTATAAATCATATTATATACATAGACATTTTATTAAACAATAATAGGAACAAAATCAATGAATATTGAAAAAAATATTTTTTTTACAAAAACTAATAATAAATAAAATTTTTGGGATTATTTTCTATTTCATATTTTAATTTGGTAGATTACAAAATACTGAAAACAGCATAATACATAAATTGAGGGTTAAAAATTCAGTTCAGAAAATAAAAATCAACCCTGTCTGTCCAATAATTATTATAATAAATGTTGCAAGTGATACATATTTATACATACACATAAATATGTATAATATATATATTTGTAAATATTTCTTCTCTTAAAAAATAAAAAAAAAAAAAAATGATTGCACAAACATAATGCAATTTAAGAATTCAAAACAATTTATAACATTCAAATGAAAAAAAAAAGAATACATTATCAAAATGATTTTCACTTGTGTTACTTTAAATAAATTTAACTACACGAAATAAAATTAATTGCACAACATTTAATTTAAAATTCAATATGACAAAATATTTAATGTGTCACGTGATAACACAGAAAAAAAAATATATATATATATATATATATTTTTTTTAAGTAAAATTGTTCTTTCCATTTTATAAGTAAAATAAAATTACTACACAAAAAACAGTGTAATAAATGACTAAAGGACAATAATATGGAAAGTGAAGAAAAATTAAGAGAGTAAAGTAATTTAAAATTAAAATCATTATAAATTTAAGACTACCTAGACTGAGAAGATTCTTCTTTTTTAGGTAGCTGCATGTCTGATGACATTTGCCGATGTGTGTTGGGGGATGGATCTTTCGGCCTTAAGTGTGCTTGAGGATGATAACCGAATAATTTGGCTCTATGCTCTTCTTCTTCGGCTCTATAGGCAGCAGCAGCAATTAATGGACTGAACCTTAAAGAGTCGTACCTAAAAATATAAATACAGATTAAATATCATCATTTTGAGCAACTAAAAGCAGTTTCTGATCTATAAGAGATGTTTTTGGACATATAATAGTTTTTTAATTGAATATAACTTTAATTTAGATTGGTAAAAGCTTACAACAAATTATAAAAATAAAGAATTTCTGATTGTTATCAATAGTATATTAAATACAATAAACCTTAAGGCAATAATAAAATACTCTCAAATTATTACATTTTAATATGCAACTCAAAAAATTCTTTTAACTTTATTTTATTAAAACACTTTAGAGCGAGAGTAGCAAATACAAAGGTAATTTGAAAGAATTAAATAAAACCAAATAAATTTTTTACAAACGTTAAACAGCATTTTGAAAATTTTAGAAATTTCTCGTTTTTTGTTAGTTTTTATAAAAAATAAATTTTAATTCTTGATATTAAGACTTAAAAGTTAAATATAATTTCACTGACATAAATGTCTAATTGACCTGAAATAATCTCGAAATCGTAAGTCAACTTTTTTCTCAATATTGTTTTAAGTTAGAATTGACAAAATTCATTAATTTTATTTAAACTTACATACTTAACCGTACATAAAAGGTACAATTGGTTCAATAGATATTTTCGAAACTTGGTTCATAGGTGGAGAATTTTATTGTGAATATTTTGGTGTAATAAATTTTTTCACCCACAAATAATTTAACATATTATAAGGGTTTTATTGAAAAAAAATCGAAGAAAATACGAACAAGTATTAGGATATATATTTCTAGTTAACGAACACTCAAGAAGGTTGATAATGTAGTTGGTGTGAACTGAAAGGGAATCAATAGTTTTCTAATTATTTGATTATTATAAATCAAAAAGTCGATAGATCGTATAAGAGCAACTGATGAAAAAATAAACAAGCAGTTATAATAAATTTAAATTACCAAACAATTATAAATATAATGATATGCTCAAAAGTTATTAATTGCGTAGAAACATGTTAAATATAAATGTTATGAATGTTATTGAAGATAATATGATTTAACAAACCTATATTGATCCCACGGTGAAAAATGAGTTGGAAGAGCTCTTTGAGGATGTCTTGGAGGTGGCGGTAGGTAATGATGGGATGGTGGTGGAACACGTCCCAACATCATATTATTTAAATCTTCTTCTTTAGACATTAAACTAGGGTCTTTTAAAGGAGATCTATCTCTCATTTTTGCCACTTGCTGTTGTTGTTGCTGGTGTTGGTGTTGCAAATGTTGCTGTTGGTGTTGTTGCTGTTGTTGCAATTGCTGTTGCTGAAGCATTTGTTGTCTTCTCTTTTCTTCGCGTTTTATTCTATCGCGTTCACGTCCTCGTTCTCTCTCTTTATCACGTTCTCTTTCACGTTCACGTTCGCGCTCTCTCTCTCGCTCCCGTTCTCGTTGCTGTTGTTCAGCGCGTTCTGTTTCTACAGGATCTGGTTTTATTGGCCAACCTCCTGCAGGACCATACGCGGAATTTGGTAAAGGTAATCCACGAGTAGGTTGCAACCTAGCCCAAGGATCGTTCATAGGAGTTGGTGGAAAAGAGGATATTGGAGGGAAACCAGTTGGATACCTTGAAAACATTGCTGCAGGCCCTGAGAAATTAAATAAAAATTTTAATCTATGTGAAGTAGAAATTAATTAGGAAATAATTACCCATAGGTGGATACCCAGGAGGCAATCCCGGGTGGTGATGGTGATGATGAGGCGAAGTAAAAGGAGAGAGATCATGTGGTGGTGGTCGGCTGGGTGGAAACAAATGTGTTGGTGGCCTTAATAATTCAGTCTTTGGCACCGGATTGCTTGTAATATTTTTGGTTTCAACCACTTGCTGTTTTTGTTGATAATTATAAATTTCCCAAGCTAATCGCACGTGCATCGCATTCCATTTTCCTGGTTTCTGTGTATTAAAAAATCAAAAAGTCAAAATTTATTAAAGTTTTATTTGATCGAATAGATAATATTCAAATTACTTACACTCGACTTTGTAGGCTTAGACGTATCAGTTAACTGCTGAAACATAAGTAAATATTTTTTAATGACCATTAATTTCACACAAATGAAAAAATTATTATTGGTTAAATTGGAAATATATTTGGTTAGTTTACAATTAATGTAATTATAGTGATAAACATTTAATATTACATACAATATGGTATGTATTATATTAAAGTACATCGATTTATAACAATAATTTTAAACTCACTTTTGGAGTAAATGTTGGAATATGACTTGGTGGTGTAAATGGTGTATGACCTATCGAAGAATGTAATAGGCCCGGTGAAAACCCAGGATAGCTGCTAGGTAATAAATTTTGCCTGTAAAACGGCGAATCAACTCCGCCTAATTTTGGTATGTCTTTAAACTAAAAATAAACATATTATTATAGCAAAAAAAAAAAAAAAAATAAAAGTATATTAGTTAAGAAAAATATTGAATATCAACTAACCAATGGGGGAGTGTATAAGGCGGAGGTTGGCGCTGGAGGTATCGCCGAAGCATTTGGTATAGTTACGGTAGTTGCAGCTACGGCAGGAATGAGCGGTGTAGCTGTATGTTGATGCACATGTGTATGCTGATGCTGATGATGGTGCATTTCTGTGCGTAAATATGGTGCACCAACGGCTAAAGCTCTTTCTTGCGATGATGCCAAAAATCTTGAGTCTAGTTCTCTCCTTAACATGTCGGCTTGATCTTAAATCACACAATAATTTTAGTATAACACGTAACAACACAACAAAATATATGTTTCGATTTACTTGTTGTAAATAAAGATTCAGCAGAAAATGGATTATGAGCAGGCGATGCCGATGGTATTGAAGAAGATTGAGACGTAGCAGTAGCTACCGGCGATGAAAATAACGGTGGGGGATACGATGACGGATGTTGTCGAGTGATATTCGCCATTGTTGATGTTGCAATAATATTGTTTCTAAGGAAAGAAAAAATTCCAAAATATTTATTAAATCAATAGTTTATGATGAATATTTTAGTTAAAACTCGTGTACTTACCCTATTGGACCCCATAATGGTGGTTTGTTATATACAAGACTAGAAGGTGCTGAAGATGAAACAGTAGGTGCTAATGTCGGACCAGCAGTAGGAGGCAAAGCTAACGACGGGGTATTAAACGGCGAACTTGAATTTAACGGGGGGCCACCAGTACTCCTGTTTAAACTGTTGACATAATTTTTAGAATGAAATATACATTTTGATATAATTAACTGTATAATAAAATTTACTTATAACTATCACGTTCTCTGTTAGGGCTTGGTCCTCGGGGCGACTGTCCTCTACCTAATACAGAGTGTCCACTCAGAAGTGAAGTAGTAGTAGTACTTGTAGTAGCAGCAGTAGGAGCAGATACAGGTGCAATTAGTGTAGGTGCAGACACCACACTTGACTTAGTAGATATCACAGACAATGGAGAAGATCGGCTTAATCTCTAAACAAATTTAATAAATACAAATATGTAAGAAATAAATAGATAATGTAAGATCTATTTATAAATAGATAATAAGATCAGAGACAAATACGAATACACCATTACAGCAATAGTTTAAAGGTCATTTTCAACATTGAGAAGATGACATCATGAGTATGTATTTTAATTTTATAATAAGGAACGCATTAAGGGAGTATATGGCTTTCTAAAAAGTAACAAAATACATGCACAACTAGTTTACTTGACTATATAAATTTGGAGAATTATTGGCAGTCAGCAATCAGCACCCACCACAAAATAATCCTAGATCCACGCCTGATAGCACATAACCTAACCGCCACCTCATTTATCCATTTGTCTATAGATTCTTTCAGATCCATATTATCAGAAAAATGTTTCATAGTGAGTCTTTAGAAGAGTGAACAAATGAAAACCTGCAGGAGGAACCAAGTCTGAACTATATGCTGAAGAATATTCTAACCAAATAACACAAAAAGTGTGGGGTGGGGTGTCATGCAAAAAGTCCATTATTTTTCACACTTCTACCTCTCCTTTTTTTTTGTATCAACCTTTTTGAAAGTATTACAGTATATTTCGGGATTTATGGTTTTTCCTCTGAATGAATAATCAATGCTGCATAGTAAATCCCTAAAAAATTTTCATAGTTATTTTTCTTCGGATTGTTGGGTTTTGGAATTTTGTGAAGATGGAGATGTAGGGAAATGTTTGGATTTTTTCCCAGCATTCAGTGTACAACCAAAGCTTAGGTTCTTCAAATTTTCATTTAGTTATTCTCCTTAAGACTCATTTAGCGGAGAAACATATTCCCAATGACAGGACGAGAAACAAGTTTCGGAAAAATGGATAATGGACGAATTACTGAAATATTAAAAATTGCATCCTATGACGGAAAAGATATTTATAGAGTTTTAATGTAACTATTTAGTTAAAAAGCACAATATATTTATAAAATACCCTGTAAATTTCATGAATAATTTTGAAATTTTATTTTTATAATTAGAGTGATCTTACTTTCTGAACAACCTTCCTATTAGAAAATGGTAAGACTTATAAAAAAAATATTTGAATATAAATTAGAAAAAACTAATATTAAATTAAAAATCCTAAAGATTCCATATTAAAAAAAAAAAAAAAAACATTTAATACTTAATTTAAAATATATAAGTCTAAAAAGGACCAACTTAATTACAATTAGTAACAAATAATTAGATTTTAAATTACAGGGCTACTAGCTAGAAAATACATGAAGCAGTTTTTAACTGTTTAACAAGGAAAAATTAAAACTGGCAGTAAGTTGATGGAAACCTAAAAGTTTATATCGGGGGTAGCAAAAGTCGATAAGCGGTGAGCTATATGTACAAGGAAGGGGAGGACTCTGTTATAGTAATTAAGGAGGCACCATCACTATGCCGCCATTGCCACCATCATGTAGTTTTATCATTAACCTTCTCTAGACTTCTTGCCAGAGTAACTGAATGGAAAAATTAACATCCCTACCCAAGTTACAGAGAAAAGGAGAGAAAGAGATACAGTGAGGGAGAAAAGAGTGGGACGAATAATTTCTGTGAAATGTTTCCTTCGACTTCCTAATTACAAGCCTGTTTTCTGCTCCGTTGAAATTCTATTAATATTAATGATACCGTTAAGTTTAATAACTAAACGAAGGCTTATCTACCAAACCCGTAATCAAAATTATAGGCAATGAATTTTCAAATAACATTCAAATTAATTGAAAGAAAAATAATATTGATAAGTCAAAATAATTAAAAAGGTGTTAATATAGATAAAATATGTACACAACATGTATTTAAGTACACATTTCACTCATTCAATTCAAAAACACCAAAAAGTAAGTCTCTGGATTAGATTGTTTCATAGTTTTATTTTAATATACCTATTATATTTAAAAATTCACAAATAATAAAAAAATATATTATTTCTATTTTAGTTGTACCCATACACCAGGGGTCACCAAATGGCGGCTCGCAGGCCATATAGGGCCCGCGAACAAATTTTATCTGGCCTGCAGACAAAAAGAGAAAACAAAAAATCAACATAATTCGATTTCATGCAAATCTCATTTACCGCAGCTTATTTAGCTGTTTGTACTAAATTTTTCTTTGTTTTTGGAATGCATCTAATAATTATTAATTGTAATAACCGTAGTTAAAATCATAATTACCAGATCAATTTTATTTATTGAAAACTAATTAGAAATCGAAAAACTATGAATGCAATACGTTTTTTGATTTTAATTTTCGTTTTGTGGATTATCGTAATTAAATATTAAATATATAGGTACTATTAATTGTAATTAATACTTACAGCAGCGTTCGACAATGCAGATGGCATATAAGGTGTACTTCTGTAAGGTGCATACAATGGTGGATAATGCTGTGGATGAACAGCGGGCTGGTAAGGAGAGTTGAAATGATTTGTGGGCGATGCCATGGTGATCTGGCTGCTGGATGTGTTGGCAACTGCAGCAGAAGCCGATACTGTCACTGTGGATGACTGAGCGGTGGAATATGGCAAATATGAACTAGAAACTGTAGCCAATAACGACGAGGTGGATTTATACGGACTAGGGTGATAATTATTGGGAGAAGGGGGATATGGGGCACCTTGAGGAGGATGATATAACATATTTGGTTTTTGAATATAAGGAGAACTATGATGAGGAGAAGGGGTTTGGTTAGATGATTTCGGGATGTAATTCGACGCAGCATGTGATAATACAGGGTGTTGTGACGTGGAAGGAGTAATATAAGAATTCGTTATGCTCAAAGACAACGGGCGCGCTTGAGGTGGAGTTTGATACGGTGGTACACTTGTAGGTGGTGGTACTGTGTTCGTCGAAAAATTCCTAGGACTATGGATTCCGGAAGATGGCACCTAAAATAAATCAGATTAGTTAATGTAATATGACATTACAAAATGATGAATAGAAAAATTTATATATTTATACAACTACGTATGTGTAAAATATAATAGATGATGCTATTAATGCTAGTAAAGTATATTCTGTAAGTTAGTACACAGTGAATAACTGGTTGTAATTAACCAAAACATATAATATTGTGTTCAGTAACATCTCCTTTATAAGGTAATAATACTTATTTGAATTATTTATAAGTCAATGAAATGATAATTTTTTATGCACGCGCGAAACATCAAAATGATTCATAAGTACCCAAGTGTTAATCGAACAAGTGCGATATTAGGCAGGTTACAGCTTATTGGAAATACTGATGTGACGAAAAACGCAATGATTTAAGATTAATTTTAGTTTCACAGCAATGTGGATATAAGAGGTATACAATATAAAAAATTCCTATCGATAATAAAGTAGTACAAAAAAAAAAAAAAAGGAACAGTGAAAAAAAAAAATCTTTGCCGAGAATGGTATAAAGAGAAACTTGAAATAAGTGTTTGAATATACAATATTGTCTGAAGAGGTTAATACTATTTCTATCCGTGTTTTCTATGGTAGACAAAATAATAAATATACTGTATTTTCAATATTAATTCGTACAATTTGTTAAAATATTTTTGTTGTGAATGGAAATTAATTACAATATTATGCTAATTGTATACTTGTATGTATTCAAGTACAAAATAATTATATCAATGTCCAAGAATGTATGTATTAAATATTATTTATCTTTGTATTAATATATTTATTATGACTACTATCGAAAATTGGACGATGATGTTAATATTAGCTATGTACTATTGATTGCACGACAAATTTCAAATGCATTTTATTATACTATTGTTTGATATATATATGTCAGCGTTAATGTATGTAATATGTTATTTTATAAAATTCCTAAATATGCTCGTTAATGTATAAATTACACGGTTTTACTAGTTAATATATAGAAATTATAAAAAATATCGATTGGGTACTAGTTAATGTTCTTAAGTTCCTTAGTTGTACTGCAAGCCCGGAACCTAACCTAATCTAACCCGAAAAACTAACCTATGCTGGCGGAGTCGATTTTGGCGTTTCATAACCAAAATGTCCCCACGTTGCGCAGCAAGCCGAGTTTTTTTGATTTGCGGAGCGAAGCGAGTCGACTAAACACCCGGTATTCTAAGCTACGCTGTCGGAAATCATACGAAAAATATACGCCCGCAAAAATAATAGTTTTAAATAAATTAACTAAACACTTATCGATAGTTTATAAAATATCTAGTTAGTATGTAGAATAGCTAGTTAGGTGTGTATTTATGGAGTCATTCATAAATACATTAACTGAAAAAGTACCCGTAATTCTACAGAATCACTTGTAAGAATATTATAACACATAAAAACGTACTTAAAATAATATATATTCAATGAGTTCTGTTTTTGATATTGAGTTTTGAATTCCAAATGAAATCGCATTAATAATAATAAATATAATAGATCATTGGATAGAATATTATACTAAATAAAAACATAGCAATAGGTTCATTTTTTTTTTATTATTATTATATCAATAAATATACTTGTACATAATTATTGGATTTAATTTTACTTACCGGGGAATACCTCGATGTAACCGTAGTAGGAGTAGTTGAAGGTTCATGTCCATTCACATGTGTATTTTGAGGTTTAGGAGTTATAATAGGGGGCGGTGTAGATGCGGGAGGTATCGAAGGAGATGGACATTTCGGTTGTGACACCTGTAGAACCCGAGGAGTAGTCGATGGAGGTGGTAACATAGGATTTTGTGAGGGTCTGATATGAGTCGTAGATGCTGTGGTCGTTTCAGGCGTCGTATGGTTATCAAACTCTACACCATTAACTAATGGGGGAGTAGGTTGTCGACTTGGTGGTGTTATTGATACAGGATCTTTAGAAGCTGTAGCAGGTAAGTTCTGGGTCGATTCAGAAGAAACTCTTCCCGGTAATTCATCTAAAATTATTTTAGTTGTTTTCAAATTATTTACGAGGATATTATTGTTTAATGGTACAATATATTATCCTAAACATATACATCATACATTTTTTTTTATTATATATTACATTGAAAAATAATATCTAAATCAATGATACAAAGTTGTATTTAAACTGTAATTAAAATATATCAATTACAATTTGATGACAATAATATGAAGCAAAATACCTAGAGTACCTAGTATACCTAGAAGATTTTATAACAAAAGCCAAAAAAACACATAACATTAAATTGTTTTAAGTACTGCTTACCTTTTCTGGAAACCAGACTGGTGCGGAAGAGGTCAGAATTATCTGAACCCTGAAACAAAAGTAAAATATAAAAATTGTATAATTTCGTCTAGTTTGTTT
This sequence comes from Stegophylla sp. TES_Ste_2020, assembly GCA_025469315.1. Taxonomy (NCBI): domain Eukaryota; kingdom Metazoa; phylum Arthropoda; class Insecta; order Hemiptera; family Aphididae; genus Stegophylla; species Stegophylla sp. TES_Ste_2020. The sequence goes on from JAIPRM010001605.1 coordinate 14,388, forward strand.
TCATTGACCAATAAAATTTTATTATCATTGTGTTATTATATTTTCAAAAAACCATAATTTTCGCCGCTAGATTTTTAATAACCCCTGAGTTTTACGACCACTTGGATCTTTTAAACATCATAAAAATAAAAAATAAAATAAGCTCTGCACGGAGTCGAGTTTACGATCCACTGAAACGATCGTAAACCATATTTAAACGTAGAGTACTATTGCTATTCAAATTCAACGACATTAAAACGATGTCAATTTTTAAGATTAGTATTGTTGAATTATATAATTTAATGGTAAACACTCGATCATTTAAAATTATTCAACTACTTCAATTCGAGTACAAATACTTGCAAACCTACTTTACAACAGTTAATTTAATACACGATGATTTTATTAAAACGCATAAAAAACTGCCACTTAACAATTATGCTATTAATAATTATTATTATTTGTTGAATATATATTTTTTATCAAATTCATATGTTTCACTTCTAATGTGAATAACAAAATATTATATCTATTATAAATAAGCGTTGTCTTTCATCGAAAAGTACAATAAATATAGTTGTGTTTTTTAATACTCTCTCACTCTCTCTCTCTCTCTCTCTACACACAAACTCTTAACAGACATAATATCTATTAACATAATACAATTATTATACTTAGACATTATAGATAAAAATAAAACATAAGATTCAGACACGAGTAACGAAGTATAAATGGATTGAAATATTTATGTTCAAGGTCCGTCATGACAAACAATTTACGTGCCTATTTATTGTAAGATTGTATACATAGATAAAGTAAAAGCGTTACATTTTACGAGTACATGTTAAGATGACCGAACATTTTTTTTTTTTTTTTCTGATAAATATAAATAATAAAATATAATACCTATCCGTGAATAATAACTATTTAAACAAAATCAACAGTCTCACATTTCCCCATTTTATTTGCCCAGAGATAATATCTTGTATATAATATATAAACACGTGTTAACAAGGTCATGGGTAATATAGATTATGAACAATTATTAGTTACATTAACACTAACAAGCAAATGCGTAAAATTTAGTTGCTACCCATTTCTACATAGATTAGAACTTCAGATTATTTTCCGAGACAAAGAATAAAATAATTATGTGCTAGCTATATTATCTATTGGGTAAAATTAAAAGGTAGCTAATAAATTATTAAAATATATATATTTTAGGCGCATGTACGCTATACATTTTGATGTATAAAATCTAATTAACTCATATGTTATTCGGTAGAATCGATGTGGTATAATCGTATAATAAATGTTGATTAAGCATTTACAAATAAATAATTATAATATGAGATAACAATCGGTACGCTTTTATTTTTATCAAGAGAGATACATAGGTTAGGTCAAGTTAGATTAGAGAGGTAAAAAAATATATTATGATAACGAGCGATAGTAAATATATTATAACTGCCACCTAACTATATTATGATCTAGGTAGTAGGTATAATTAACTGTTAATGTTTATATATATATATTATGTAAAGGAATTCACGGTAAAACTCCAAAAGCATTATGCGGTACTGCGCCGTCACAACTTGCTCCTCCTTCACAAGGTCATATAAAATAATGCTGACACCGACGCGGGGTTGGTGTAGTACACATCACGAGGGTAAATAGGAGGGAGGAAGGAAAGCACATTAAGTCATGTATGTTTTAAACTGGTCATAAAAGTATACAGTTAAATTATTGAAACGAAAGTTGAAAATAAATAATAATAATAACCCTGCAAATGGTATTCACATATACATACAGAATGGCACTAATAAGAGAAGCTTAGTCTCACTAGTTTCTACAAAGCCTCTAAAAAATAATTATCAAACAATTTATTCAATTCAAAATGAAAACACACTGTTTTATTAAAAAACAAATTCATATTTTAATTTTGAGTGCTTTGACTAAGGAATTATATTTAAATATTAAAACGTGTTAGATGTAAATGTGTTTAATAATAATAAGAGACTGTGATTAAGTATTTACGAAATGTTTTAGGTATAATAAATGAATGTTAAACATATCGTAGGATAGTCGTATAAAAGTGTCAACACTTTTTTATTTTATTTTTTACACACGGGTTTTAAATTTCTTCTAACCTGCATATTTTAGTGTCAGTTTTTTATAATACTGTTGACTGGACGAACATTCGGCTTGTTATTTGAATTCAAATTATATATTAAATACATATTATATTATATTATAAAACAAGTCTATAAAGGACTATTTTTTTTTAGTATCATATTTTAAATTTGAAAATTGGAATCTTAGTGAAAATGTACGGTACATACTGGCAAAGCCATACCACAACATTTCAAACAAGAATATAAGAACATAATTGGTGGACCTCTCTGTAAATTTGAGCTAATATAATATGCACATGCATTATTCGCCATGTCAGATGATAAAATCGCGAAACTGGCAACGAGAAGAAACTCTGAAGTATGGCGGCGGCACGTGGCATAACAATTTAAATTACTAATTCTTTTATCGCGTTGATGGTTAGCGATCACAATATTAATACTATAAAACATTCTTATGAAAGATGTCGTTTACCGGTTGACTGTTCGGTCTATCCACAGTCATGATGACAGTTCGTTGAAAAGGTGGCATTTCTCAGTCGGAAAAACATGGCCATTGTAGTAGACACCGTGCCACCATCCGGGCAATTCGATACATCATCCAAAACTAATTGCACATGTATAGTGGGTATAGCGTGAATACGGTAAGACAAATAATAATTTTTTACACATTGACTGTAACGGGGCAGCCAGACCACGTGCAGATTATTAAATTTTCCACGCGAATGAGATATGCTGACGGATATTAATATTTCAAAACAATAAAAATTAAAAAAAAAAAAAATAGACAAAAAAGCTAAAATAAAATTAATCGCATGCGGTAACGACGGCTTACACACACACACACACACACCGAGATCACAAACGACTGACGACTACACTATACACTCGTGGCTCGGTTCTACACCGCACACGGCGAGACTGGGAGAGTAACTGGCGGCGGCGGCGGCGGCGGCAGTGGCGGCGTCGGCGAACATACAGCGCGCACGCGTCTTCGATAAAACATCACCGACGTCTGGTCGGTCGGTTCTTTCTTCTCCTCCCGTTTTCCGACGCGTGCATTTCCCCCAAGGGTCGTAAAAACTTTAGTGAACTTGTGTGCGCGTGTGTGCTACACAGTGGTGGCATAATGCGGAGGAAAGTGGAAAAATATGGGAGAAAATTCCTGCACGTCTTTGCCGAGAAAAAGAATACACACGACCGGCCGAGTCAGAAGCGGCAATAATCACATACACACATAACAACTTACTATACTTACTATTTTTATAAAATATCGACTCGTTTTCGTCATGTTGTCGAATAGAAAAGGTAAAGGCTTTTAGATTTTGAACGAAACGAAGAAGCTAGTGTTTTTACAATGATGTTTATTTTTTTATTTTTCTGTGTATAACTTTTCGTATGGAAATACTTGTCCAAAAGTTTCGATCAGTAACTTTTTGAAACAGGATTTGCCTCTAAATTGTACTTTAGAGAGGTCATTTTTTGAATTTCTCAATTCTTCAATTACTTCTTTGGAAAAAACTACCCAAAATTTGACAAAAACGACTAGGAAACCATAATTTTTTGATCCGAACTATATGAAAATTTAAACATAGATAGAAAATCATATAAGAAAGATTTTGAAAAAGTGAAAAAAATTTTTGGACATTTTTCTAACATTTTTTTTTATATTATTAACTTTCCTCGTTCAGAATTGTTTTATTGAAGAAATGATTTATCGTTTCTTTAAAATTCAATACACCCGTCAAGAAAATCCCACCCGTCGTGCGAAGTATGTCCGGCTTTTTTTCCCCTATGACTACGGCGCGATGCCGCTGTATTATTTATTGTATAAAAAGTGGACAGTTACTGGCAGTTATTGATAAATTTGACAATTTGAACGAACATTTGAGCAAAAATTATGATTAGACCACTCCTTATGTCACACCAAGGGTCGCTGCTAGAGGACGATGAGCAATAAAAAATTCAATATATTCAAAGGCAGCAAAAGTATAAAGGAAGTATTATAAAGAGGTGATAGTGGTATAGAATGATTTTTCTTTACCCCCGAACGTTCGCGCAAGTGTTATAATAAATATTCATGTCGCTACCGCTGTAAAGCGATGTCGAAAAGCCCATTATTATTATTTGCAGAAGGAAAAACATCAACGAAGATTTTTTCCCCCTCCATTAAAGATAACTCGCAGACTTTTGTGCGCACTCAGAGGGAAGAGGGGTTATAGTAGCTCGCTTCCTGTGTGAACAAATCGACGAATATAAAAACTAAACGGGTACGGGAGAGAAGGGGTGGACGAGGCGAAAAAGCCCCGGGCCGACAAGATTTTACGGTCGTTTCTCTCCCTGCCTGCCTGCTCTTATATGGCGACGGAGAGAAGGAATAATATAATATTTTACTGCTTTTATTACGGAGATAATCAAAATTACACGAAACAATAAAGGTTATGGACTGTGACTTTCAACACAATATTCGAGAACGATTTTGACATAATTTTCGACCACAACACAACAATATTGCGTTAAGCAACAACGTAGCTTAACTGGCATTGATATTATATTATTTTAACATACTTATACGTATTAATAATAAATACTTTTAGATAGATTTGTTCAAAATAGTGTGAAATTAAAAAATATGCGTGATAAATATTAAAGGAATTTAAACACATAATCAAGTATGTGTTCAGTCTTATGAAGATGATAGTTGATTTAGTAGTAATATTTTATAAAATGTATACGGCTCAATACGACAAATGTCTTGTCATTATTGGCACCATAACCTAATGATATATTTAAAAAAAGAAAAGAAAAAGTATTTCGCACCATGAGCATTACATGCACCTCGGGTGTGTTGAATTTTAAAGAAACGATAAAACAAATCTACAATTCTGAACTAACAAATCTGATAATTGCCAATAAGTTAAACAATATTGTTGTTAAATAACAGAATAAATCCATGTGCAATTCATTATTCGTGTAAATTGTAAATGATCAAATTTGTATAAGTACTAGTATCACAGTGGTCGAAATTCAACCGGAAAAACAAAACTCAATTTCGTGAGATTATACACTGATTATAATATTATACGGATATACACGCCATTGAACTTAATTGATGTAATAAAAAATATTACGTTACATACAGCATTTTTTTATTAAAAACGAAAATTAATTTTTCGTATATTTCTTTACACTTAATGAATATTCCATAAATACTTTTAAATTATTATAAAAACAGCGGGTCTCAACAATTTTGGGTCGTGAATAATTTTGAATGGGGCGCTAACAATTTACAACGTTGATATAATATTTTAATTTTGGACTACCAATGTGAAATAATTTTAAAAATAATTAGTGAAACTTCTTTTGTACATTTTTTAATAAACAAGCTTATAATTTATCATTTTGGATGTTGATTTTAAATAAATAAATAATTACACGAAGAGTAATACCTAGTTTTTTTTTAATTACGATATTTGAAAAAATTAAGTGGGTGTGAGAAAATGGGTAGCTCCCCATTGAAATTATTTTCAAAAATATCGCAAGAAAAATTAGGTAAATATCTTGCGTAGCCAGCATACAAAGGTTGAGAACCACTGCACTAGACTACACGAGGACAGCATTGAAAACAGTTGAATAGGCATTTAATAAAAATAATGAATCTTCAAAATAGAATTCTTAGAAAACTACTGATGCGTGCGGATTTTAGTTCACATTATCGTATTCAGCGTCGAAAAATACATAAGATGGCAAAAAATATTACCTTACTAAAGTGTAAGTAAATTATAAATATCTTATTTGTCCGTATGTTCTCCGATTTCTTTTAAAACTTGTTAAATGTTTAATTATTTCTCCGTAAAAATTAATATTGCACCAAAATATTCGCAATGAAATTCTCCACTCAAATTTACCAATGTGAGTGAGATCATTTTTAATTTTCAAGTCTTAATATGAAGAAATGAAAATTTTATAACGTGAAAACTAATAAAAAAAAGATAAATTTAAAAATTTTAAAAATGCTATACTTAACTCAAAATTAATCAAATGTTTTTGAATTTTTTACGAAGTGTTCTTGTGAACATTTTTAGTAATGGGGGAAAGTTTCAAGTTTCTCATTACATTATTTTTGAAGTTAAGTTAAAAAACAATTTTCAATTTTATGAAATTACGGTAATTGCGTATTTTGTCTATTTTCAACAGGTTTTCCGCATATTTGAAAAAAGAATTGAGAAAATTGAAAAATGACCTCTTTAAAGTAACATCTGGGTGTAGTTTTGGATCTATAGATACTGATTGACACTTTTGGACAAGTGTTTCTAGACAAAAAAGTTGTTTCCAGAAAGAAAATAATAATAATAAATAGCATTGTAAAGGCATAAGTTCTTCGCTCTGCTCAGAATAAAAAGAAATGCACAATTCACACTTTGAGGTGTTCTTCGCGTTTTAGGGTGTTCTTCACACCCCGAGTAGGATACTTTTAGAGGGCATGTTGAATTTTAAAGAATTTTAAAATTAATTTCATGATAATAATTATTTCGGTATTGCCAGAATATTTGTCAGTACTTTTTCCGAATTTTCTTCAATAAAAACCTTATAAATCTTTCTATTCTTCGTGTAAAATTTTATTTTACCAAAATATTTGTCTTATAATTTTCTATCTATGTACCAAGTTTCGTAAAGATCGGCTGAACCAAATATTTTTTATTTGCGTTTAAGTGTGTAATTTTAAGTGAAACTTATGAATTCTGTCAAAATTCCAAGTTTAAACAGTCATAAAAAAATGTTTGTCTAACAATTTTTGAGATTTTTTGAGTACTGTTAGAAATGCATATGACTATGTTTGTATTAAGTTAATGTGTTGAGAGATTTGAAAAATTTCGTTTCTCATGTACTATCTGAGTATTAATTCGGTTCTATAGTTACTGATCAAATTTTTTGGACAAGTATTTCTATTGGAAAAAGTGTTTCCAGAAAGATAGAGAAAAAAAAAACAATCATTAGCTTCTTCACTTCACTCAGATTCTAAAAAATAATAAATAAAAATAAACATCATTGTAAAATCATAAAGTTTTTCGCTCTGACCAAAATTTTAAATATTAATGTTATGTTTTATCGTGTATAAATACATAAAAGGGGTTTATATTAGTCTTTAAATAAATTTATTAATTAAATATAGGCAAATTTAAATTAATTTGTAATCAACAATATTTAATGCATTTGTATTTGTAATTTAGAACAATATTTGTGAAAAATTAATTAAATTGTATATAAATATAAAACATTTAAAAGAATATGCAACTGGCACGTGCCCAATGGGACAGTTTTAAACTGTGTCAATATGATTCAATCAAAAATAATCTTATTTGTAATTTTACGTATTAAAGATTTGTGGATTTAAATATAAAAGAATTAATTAATTAATTAATTTATGCATCAATGATATTGACATTTATAAGTTTTAATTGCAGTAATAATGGATAATGTGAATGAGTTATTTTTTTCGATTTAATAATTATTATTATATATTTTAGATTCTGAGCGGAGCAAAGAAACTTATGATTTTACATTGATGTCTATGCTTTTTTCTTTGTGTGAACATTTTTTCGTATAGAAATACTTGTCGAATAGGTTTCGATCAGTAAACTCCACAGATCTGAAATAAAATCCAGATGGTACTTTAAAAATGTTATTTTTCAAATTTCTTAGTATTTTATCCAAAAACGAGGAAAATCTGACGAAAAATTGACAATTAAAAGATTAAATATGTTACTGGATTCATCATAAAATTGAAATATGTTTTTAAATATAACATTGAAAATAATGTAGCTAGTAAATTATTGAAATTTTCACAATATACCAAAAATGGTCACAACAATACATATAAAAATTACGAAAACATTTGATCAATTTTGAGTAAACTACAGCATTTTGAAAACATTGGAAATTTCTCGTTATTTGGTACGTTCTTATGTAATAATATTTAAGATTCAGAGCGGAGATAATTTTTGAAACAGTAGGTATTAATTATAATAATCGAAAATATTGAATTTTAAAAATAGAATAAAATAATTAGAAAACTATTGATTCACGTGGATTTTAATTCACACCGTCGTATTCAGCGTCAAAAAATACGTGAAATAGTGAAAAAACATTACCTACCAATCTTTTGAGTGTTCATTAGAAATACATAATGATAATTCGTCCATACTTTCTCCGATTTTTTTCAATCTGACCCTTGTAAAATGTTAAATTCTTCGTCCGTCATAAATTTTACAGCATCAAAATATTCACAATGAAATTCTATTTGTAGGTAATAAGTTTCAAAAAAAATCGGTTGAACCAATTTTCTGTACGTTAAAATGTGGAATTTGAGGTAAAGCAAACGAATTTCGTCAAAATTCTAACTTCAAACGGTTATAGAGAAAAAAAAAGTCGACTTAGAGTGTGAAGACTTTGCGAAGAGGAGGTTGCGAATATATTTAAAACCCTTAATCCGTACATAATTATTACAGTCTATACTCTATATTTTTTTGACTTCCTACCTAAAATAAATAGTAATAAACGGAAATCCAGCAAAATCTTCTATTTCCGGGAATTAGAGAGGAGGATAATAACAATAACTATAAGCATCTTCACTTTACTTATTATTAATATTAAAAATAATGTAGTAGGTATGAAAAAATGTATATTAATTAGAAGTCTTACCTTTTCATTGTCATCTTCACTATCACACTGAAAAAATAAAATAAATAATAGTTAGACATAATTTTACAATAATTAAAGTATTTTAGTAAAATTTTATGGTTTTGACACTATATATATAATACTGTTTCAAGTTAGATAAACTCCATCTATCACACTCATATAAATTCATTTTGGTAACCATAAGTATATTAAACAGTTGATTAGCGATATAACAAAAAATTTAGTAGGTTTTTGTCCCCTTGATATATAACAAGTAGTTTTGACCAAGTTCTAATGAAATAACGCGTTTTTACAATTTCGGAAATTATTAAAGTGACTCTAACAAAAATTTATAAAAATAGGTAGTTTGTAATTATTACATCATTCTGACGATTATTATGCAGTAATGTTCTAGAGCTCATATCGTATATTTAATAACGAATACATTTTTGACGAGTTAATTTACATTATAATATATATTGTATAATTTATTATATATTAAGTACCATCTATATCAGTGGTTCCCAACCTTTACTTACAAAGGGATTAACAACCTATTTAGGAACTTCTAGGTGCAAAATATTTTCAAAACGTTCAAAAGAAAAAATTTCGAATAAGCCATGGTGAGCTGTTCAGCAAAGTATCTGTATTTTAGTTTTTATTTTTCTTCAATATTTAGGTTCACCATCCCATCGACCAAAACTTGCTCAACCCCCCTTCCATTCGAGAAATATTCACTGATCGCCCCTTATAACCTCTTCACTGCCACTGGGAGAAGGGGGCTATAATAGTTCGGAAAACAATTTTACGGAATGTAAAATTGCGGAATGTATAATCAAGGAAAGTAAAATCTCAGAACGTAATTAAACAGAACGTAAAATCACAGATTAAGTTTTATTTTTACTACAATTCGTCAATATTTTAACTTTAAACGGTTATAGGGAAAAAATTTTTCCAACGATTATCGAGATTTTTTCAGGTTAATTAGACATATATGTCAGTGAGATCATATTCAATTATTAAATAAAAACTAACAACAAATGAGAGATTACTAAAATTTTCAAAATGCTGTACTTAACTCAAAATTGATTATATTTTTTTGAAACTTTTATGAAATGTTCTCGTGACAATTTTTAGTAGTTGATAAAAGTTTCAAGTTTTTACCTGCCATATTTTTGAAGTTATATTAAAAAGAAATTTTCAATTTTATGGAAATTCCGGTAATTGCATATTTTGCCATTTTCCATTAATTTTTCGACAGATTTTCCACGTTTTTGAAAAAGGTATTGAGAAATTTGAAAAAAGTCCACTCTATATAAAGTACCATCCGAGTGTGATTCGGGATCTATAGAAGTAGATATGCTTATATAGTTACTGATCGAAACTTTTGGACATGTATATTTTCAGAAAGAAAAAAATAATAATAAAAACATCATTGTAAAATCATAAGCTTCTCGCTTTAGCACAAATTTTGAAGTAGGGATTTAACATGATACCCGAAAATATTTAATTTTCAAAATTAAATAATTAGAAAATTATTGATAAGTACGGATTTTAGTTCATACCATCGTATTCACCGTTGAAAAATACATATTATAAGATGACAAAAAAACATTACCAATCTTTTTAGGTGTCCGTAAATACTAGAAACGTACCAAAATATTTTTCGTACTTCCTTTTTTTTTTACAATCAAAAACTCGTAAGATGTTTAGTTATTCATCCGTAAAAAATTTTCTAACACCAAAATATTTGCAATAAAATTCTCCGCCTAGGTTTGAAGTTATGTTAGTAAACAAATTTAAATTTTATGAAAATTCTCGTAAATTCTGACAAATCTGTGTTTCCCCCCCTCTCCCACCGTATGTTTGGAAGCATGATTTCGGGTAGAGATATTGGTCCAATTGATTCAATCAGTAACTCTAGAGATAGGAAATATTTTCTAGATGGTACCTTTAGGAGGTTTTTTTTCCAAATTCTCAATACTTTTTCTAAGCGTATGACTTGACTATCCAAAAATTGACAAGAAACGGTAAAAAATTTAATAAACCGAATTTTCGTAAATTCAATTTTATTTTTTTTTTCATAACATCAAAAATAATGGAATTAGGAAGATGAAACTTTTATCACCTACTAAAAATAGTCACTCGCACATCTCTTAAAATTTTTAAAAACATTTGACCGATTTCGAGGTAAGTGCAGAACTTTGAAAATATTGTAAATTTCTCATTTTTTGTTCGTTTAATTAGCATTGGGCAAGCAAAATTTTAAGTCTCCAGATCCAGTGGTCTGGGTTGTGCGTTGATTAATATATCAATATAATTTGAAACCCTTTTCTTCCCTTAAGAGATTGAATTTTGAAAAATCTTATTGGTCACCTATTCGTATAAAAATATCCGTACAACATTTAAAGTCTCTTGACCCAGTGGTTTAGGCTGTGCATTGATACCTCACTACCTCAGTCAGTCTATCTTGATATATATAATATATAATATTTACATAGATTAACTTCATTCATTCAATCTTTTATCAAATACAATAATATGTATAATTGTAACAGTAAAGATTATGATATATTTAAAATATAGATAATAAGAACAGCATAAGTAGTTAATCCACAAAGAAATACTATTTAATTATACTATAATATAGTTTTTAGACTGAAATAAAATATCAAAATAGTACTTATACTTACAATGTACCCTCTGCCTGAGCCGCAATTACTACTTGCCTAAAAAAAAAAAAAAACCATTGTAAAGATTATAAAAATTTTGTAAAATAATTAATCTTACATCACTGAATCGTTCTCTTGAACTTGATCGTCGCTGACCACTTTGACTAGGTGACGATGTAGATACTTTAGTACCAGATGGCCTTTTAAATGATTGAATTGAATTTGAATTTACAACAGAACCATCATTCTCACCTCCTTCACTGTCGTGTTTTAAATCCAGATTCGAAGAATTCTAAAATAATAATAAAAAAAAATTATTATTTCTTATACATGTTTTTTTTTTACATTATAATATATTCCTAACCAGTTAAGACAATGATGATGATAAGTAGCGATAAAATTAGTTAATATTGTTAGTCAAGACATTTTGGACTACATATTATTAATATATTTATAGAAATGAAAACGCAATAATATGCGACATCATCGAATTAAAAAATTTACCTACACAAAAGCATTGCTAAGCTGAATCACCGCCCGGTGATAAGATTCGTTTTAAGCACTCTTCTCGCTTAGAATAACCATCCTCAAAATACGGAAACAGTTATATTTTATATTATTTTTTTATCAGATAAATCCGGTTAATCTACGTATAATAAATAAATAAATAAATATATATAGTTATTATATCCTACTAATATAAAAATGCACAAGTTTGGATGTTTGTCAATTACGCTTCAACGGCTGATCGGATCGCTATGATATTTACATATTATTTAGATTCGTTATATAAAGGAGAGCAGTGGCGTAGCCAGGGGGGGTTTGGGTTATGTTTAATATTTAATTTTTAATATGTTTAATTTTTGTGTTCTTCAATTAGTTAATGAAATTATTGAGGTTTAATGTATACGTTACTTCTGTAAAAAAAAAAAAACTATAGATTAAGATTTAACCATGAATAATCATAATTAACCTCAATAAATCTACATTTAATCCAAAACACCTGAATTTTCACCCAAATAAATGACTCGGGTTCAATGCCCTGGTATATCGTATACACTTTAACCCACCCCCATCATAGCTATACCACTGGAGTAGTCCACTAAAAAAACTTGTAAACCTCTCCCTTAAGAAAATTATGGCTACGTCACTGAAGGAGAGTAACACGGTCCATCTCATTTTACAAAATTCACAAATACTTCAAAGGGTTGAAACAGCATAAAATGCATTTTCAGTATTTGTCGAATTTCGTAACCATAGTAACTTCTAATAGTCTAAAAGTAATATTTGTTTGTCTACGGGCTATTCTTCGTAACGGTTAAACCAACTTTGACGGGATTTAGAAGGACCGACAGAGAAATTTGGTAACCAAGACAACATGATGACCTAAATAAATAAAATCGAACAGTTTATTCCGTTTGTAAGGTTTAATATTTGAAATGGCTAAACTGATTTTGACGAGCATGTATTGACTTGAAGTATTTAGGTAAACATAACACCAGGACTTTAATGGAATACGCCCCCGTGTACTGTCTGCCATTGTGATCATATCGTCCATATTCAAAATATAATATGCAATTTTTATTTTTGGTCGATTACAATCGGTGATAACTTTTCATATTAAAACATTAAATAGCTTGATAAGATTGAAGATTTAAAAGGTAAGTTAGGTTAAGTAAGGTATGGTAAAGTTGTAGAAAACATAGTTTTTATGGTAACTTCTTCATAAAAAAATCTAAATTTATGAATTTTTAAGTCCAAAAAAGGAGTGAACACGCTTAATCATACACTGTATAGGTGTGTATTAGGGTGTCACTTATTTTTAAAAATCGAAATTCCTCTGAAGACCAGCATTGTTTTCATTCTATTTAGTCTAAAACTAAACCCTATTAAGTTTCAGACCAATCAAATAGGGTTAACACGTGCCGACTTGAGCCTAAAGTATGAGCTTTTACAAAATATTATAAAAATAATAAAGTTTTTTGGCTATTATTGCTTAAACTATTAGTGATACGAAAAAAATTTTTGTACAAAAAATATCCGTCATAATTAGGTCTATAATAAAGGTTCTTTGCATATTTCGTCTATATATCTTAGTTTCACAGTTATATGCTAAAAACGTAAAAAATCGTTTTCCAATCAAAGTTTTCTATCATCGCGTTCAAATTGAATCATGCAACCACTGTCCTACGCCTGATGAGCTAATTATAAAAATGATCTACCCAAAGTTCTAATCAATATCTTGTAGGAGAAGTGAAGTTATGAAGGACGAATTTCCACCACCATTATCTTTCTTACTAGGTTTTAAATAATACATTTTTTTTTTTTTAATATCCAGTGTATATTTCTTTACAACTTACCTTATTATGATTTAAATTGTTAGGTGTTGCAGGTGGGCTGGGAACATTATAATCAGTTTTGACTGGTGTCACTGGAGTACTGGAATTACTATCATGATGATTATTGTTGTTGTGGTTATGTACGTGATTTCGGTGATGTTTTCGATGTTGGGATGTTGGAGATAACCCAAGAGTCACTGCACTCTTAACCAAACATTGTTGTACGCAATTCTAAAAATATAAATATAACACATACATTAAAATTTTTGTAACTGACAACGATTTTATCAATTGAATCACAAAATATAACATCATAACAATGTTTTCACCATTTTATAGACAATATTTATTAATTATTATTGTCCGATAAAATATTCTAATATGTTTACAACTTAATGATATTAATATACCAATTTAAATAAGTTAAATTTCCCATAAATTGTTAAAAATATTAACTTCAATCAAAACCATTGTCGATAGTCGGCGCATTTTTATAACTTTACAACGAGTATATCTACGAATAGCACCTACTATGAGCAAATCTCATAAACAGTAAATAATAAAACATATTATATTATATTTATAAAAATTTTAATTTCTCAAAGATAACAAGTCGGTCACTTTATAAATCATGGGACAAGCAGAGAATACAACTATTATTACGATCTTTTGTTGATATCACTGATCAGTGACAATTACAAAATAATAATTTATTATTTGCTAATTAAGTGTCTTAGCTATAACTAAAACCAATAATGAAATATCATTTTTCAACATCTAATCAATAGTACTTAATTACTTACAAAATAATAATGATTAATATTTAGATAAAATGAATTATGAATTGTGGTTATAAATACGTGTCTTCAAAAATATCAAGAATAAATTTTATAATATAATCTTTTTTCCAATACAATACAATATTTCAAGAAATAAAATAATAATTCGAATTATCTAAAACATTAAGCATTGCAAATGTTATAAAATATGCATAATTGAGACTGGGTAATTAAAAAAAAAATATATATATATTTTGATAAATTTTGAAATTAGAAACGTTTCATTTTTTGAAAGTTTTTTTTCTTATTAACTTGTTTCTTGAAATAATGAACTAAAAATTTAGTAATACAAACTACTTCCGATAAAATCTCAAGTATATTAATTTTTATTCATTTATTTTTTATATAATATGTACATTGTACATAATATATTATAATTTAAACTTGCAAGTCAAATTACGGATTCCAAAAATTGGCAGATATATTTTATACTCTGAACGGAGCGAAGAAACTTATGATTTTACAATGATGTTAATTATTTCCCCTCTTCTGTAATCACTTTTTTGTATAGGAATACGTCTTATCCAAAAGTTACAATCAGTAACTTTTTTTTTACCGTAAATCACACTCAGATACAAATAGAATAAAGAGGTTATTTTAGATTCTAAACGGAACGAAAAGGCTTATAATTTTATAATAATGTTTATACTTTCCCCTTCTATAAACGTTTTTTTTGTACACAAATACTTATCTGAAAGTTTCGACTAGCAACAGAATCAGAATTCGGCCCTAGATGGTATTTTAGAGGTCGTTTTTCAAAATTCGCAGTTTTTCATATGGTTGATGATATAGCATAAAATTTTCATTTTCGTCATTTTATTTCAATTTCTTTGTTTATTTGGTTGCAAAAAAAAATTTCATAGTAATCAATTAATTTATTGAATATGGTAACTATAGTAACACAATAATTAATAAATATTAGTATAAAATTTGTTCACGTCATTTTATTTTATTTTTTTTATTTTGTTGCTATATAAAATGTAATAGAAATTAATGAATTTGTTAAATATAGTAACCATGGAATATAATAGCCAAAAAATACTTATTTGTAATGTTATTTATTTTTTAAGCCGTTAAAACAGTAACGAAATCTCCGTCCACAATAGTTTTATCGATGAAATGATTTTTCGTTTTTTTTAAATTTAGTACATCCACTAAGTCTCACCCAAGGAGCGAAGGATACCAGTAGTGTAAAGTATGATCGGCTATTTTTATAATGATGTTAATATTTTATTGTAATTTGAAATTATTTGTGGAATATTTATTAAGTGTAAATGTGTGTAAAATATAGTTATTAAATAAATAAATAAAAAGCTGGAAACACTTCACACCATAGGTATTCTTCACTCCACGGATGGGATGCTTTTGGTGGGAGTATTGAATTTTAAAGCAACGATAAATCATTTCTTCAATAAACCGATTCTAAGCGGAACTTTCATTAGGTTAAGTTAGCAAAGCGCTTTGCTCAGAGTCTAAAATAAACATTTATAAAATATTTTTTAACCAAGTTAAAATATTTAATAAATTTATTGGTTTCTACCACATTTTTTATAGCAACCAAATAAAAAATGAAAATTACGAGAAAATAAATTGTATGCTATGTCAAAACTTTTTGAAAAAATGACTGATTAAAAGATTCTGATTCAAAAAGTTGCTGGTCAAAACTATTGGATAAGTATTAAAGAAGAATACCCATGGTGCGGAGTATGTCCAGTTTTTTAGTTATAATATTTTTAATTTTCAAAACATGGAAAAATTGATCATCCACACGAACAATGAAATGGACATTTTTTTATTAAATTGTTAAACGTATTCAATATAGAATTAACACTTAATGTTTTACATAATTAACTGAAGCTTCACTCAGATTCATTTGTATAGAAAATATCATTAGGCGTTTCTTTAGAATTCAATACACCCACTAAGAATATCCCACTCGAAGAGCAATAGCCTTGCTGCCATGGAATTACGTTCGACTTTTTCTGTCCGGATGATAATGAATAAAAAACATAAATAAATAAACAGAACAGAATAGAATGCAACATACATCCAACATCTCTTTTTAAAAATCGAGTTTTATTTATAATGCATATAAATTATTTATATCCTACTTCAAAGCTCATAAATTAGGAGAATAAGTCTCTAGAGTATTTTAACGAGGGTAGCATATTTGTTCACACCCGGTCCCCATTGTTTAATAAACATATTTTACAAGTACTTAGGGTCGCCTTGCATTCATTTTTGAAATAGCATACCTGACAAATACTAAATCATATAAACCTAAAGTTATTTTCCTCATAAACCAGTAATTTCCTTCCCTACCAAATACTAAAAAACTAACACAAGTGGTTTTGTTAAATTACAAAACCTTTTAATTGACTATTAATTGATTATGGCCCAACACAATTTACAAATCTGTGTTTTTTTTTTCCGTATGGTAGCTTTATTTCGGATAAAAATACTAGTCCGATAGTTTTGATCAATAAATAAAAAAATCGGAAATGTTGTCTAGACGGTAAATTCTGATTGTAGTTTCAGTTAATTCAACACAATTTTACTTTTTTTTTTTTTTTTATTAGATTCTGTATTACAATTAATCTCGACAGTTAGGGAATAATTTTACTTAAATATTTTTATTATTATTGAAAAAAGTGTATGACAAAAAAAATTGTTAGGAAGAAAACCATTTTCTTTCACACCACAATATTTTCCCTTTTAAATCTATATTTATTTAAATTTTCATAAAGATTGGATTAAAAGAAAAGAAAGTTTAAGGCGGTTTTTGTCAAATTTTGAGTAGTTTTCTCCAAATTTTAGAAAAGTTAGAAGTTGAATCGTTTCGAAAAACATGTTCAAAAAATTTTTTGAGCCAAAATATTTCTCATATTATTGCTTATCTATGCTTAAATTTTCATAAAATTTGGATTAAAAAAAGATAGTTTCCAAACCTTTACTATCTAGAGCTAAATTCTGATTCAAAATTGCTGGTCGACATTATTAGATAAGTATTTCTATACGAAAAAGTGTTTACAGGAAAAGAAATAATAATAAAAACAATAAAACATCACAGTAAAGTCACTAGCATTTTTGCTACTTAGAATCTAAAAAGAAACAATTGAATAATGGCAATTTTCATGAAACCTAAAACAAACAAATGATTAACAAATTAATATAATGAGAAATCTATGTACTCGAAGTATTAGACAATTGTGATGAAGTTTCTAATGTCAAGTGTTTTGAAATCGTAATACCCTCTTAATAAATTAAATTACTTTGGTATGGTAATATTAATATAGTAGGTAGGTAAGTGGTTTGAAACATCGAAACAATTCTGACATATTATGATGAACACGTTGGCTAACAATTCGATTAAATTAATATTATACTCGTATTTCCTTGCTTAATAATTACTCGAATTAAAAAAAAAAAAGCATATAGGTACTTTACACACCATGGGTATTCTTCGTTCATTGAGTGAGATGTTATTAGTGGGTGTATTCAACTTTAACAAAATTATTTATAGTTCAACATTTATGTTCAATTCTTCAAAACTGATAATTATTAATGTGTATTAGTTGAAGCTCTGTTCTGAATCGTTTTATTAAAGAAATGATTTATCGTTTTTTTAAAATTAATTCACCCATTATGAGTATCCCACCCGAAATGCGAAGTACACACTTTTTTCAAAAAATTTTTTTCTGTTGACCCTTACTTGTATAGAAATACTTGTACAAATGTTTTAACCACCAACTTGTTGAATTTAACCAACGCAAAGTGTCGAACTAAAAATTATTAATTTGTTAGGTATATATAATATATTTACGAAATACAAAAATTGATTTTTCATATATTCCCTTAGGTACACCTAATGAATAATCCAATAAATAATTTTAAATTAAAATAAAATATAAACATCATAATAAAATAATAAAGAGGCTCTACTTATCATAAATCAATATAATATAATTAGGTAGTACTAATGTTTATCGTGTCACCTCTAGTCAGCCACAATTGAAAAAAGTACAAAAAAATTAGTTTACTGTGTAAAGTTTAAACCCAGTACCGTCGAAAAATACTAAAATTTTTATGATGGATTCTTGTGATCGTTTTCGAATTCCGGAAATATCATATTTTACCGTTTTTTGTCAATTTTTCTTCATTTTTTGAAAATCTGTTGAGAAATTTGAAAAATTACCTTTGAAAAGTACTAACTGGATGTGATTTCAGATCTATAGATACTGATCGAAATATTTGGACAAGTATTTCAATATGTAAGTGTTAAGAAAAGAAAATTAAACATCTTTGTAAAATCATAAGCTTTCACTCTGCTCAGAACCTTAATTAAACATCATTCTAAAAACACTAGCTTCTTCGTCGCTCCACTGAGACTCTAAAAAGTAATTAACTCAACGAATAAAATAAAATGAATGTTATAAAGCTTATTTATAGTAACACATACAAACAAATATGTATGTATATCGGAAACTATAATCAAAGGTATAATAATTAAGGGTAAGTAAGAGTTGGTGTAATATTATTACTTTTATCATAGGACAATATTTTATTGATGTATAACAATAGCAAAATTTCTGCTCTCAATATAATTAGAGTACATCTGTGGAAGGTCAACAAGAACACGGATCGACAAGAGCGCGGATTTACTGGAATTAAATTTAATTACGAGTACCAGTCAACTAACGCGTTAGTTAAATAATAACTTTAAATAAACGTACTTAAATATTATTTTATGCAAAATATGTTAATTTAAACCAGTAAATAAAAAAATGATTAAAACATTTCCAGTAGGAATTTACTATACAACAAAAAACCTGTCTCAACCGTCTCGGTTACCCTCGTGCAAAACAAGAATCGCTATAAATGAATTCAAATTAATTTTATTAACTGATATAATTTGAGCCATAGGTTTATCGAATTTCGTCGAATAAAAAACAAACACAATTTGAATGAAAAGCTTCACTACTTTTCAATTATGAATTATTGTTAATTCTATTCTCAGAAATAACACTTAAATATTGTGTAGGTAAACGCCAAACACACGAAACAATCACGAAACCCAGTATGGCAACGATAAATCAAATTTACTATTGTTTTGGGTCCCACAATTATAAAAAAATTACAAAAAAAAAAAAAAACAACCCCAAGCTAATAAAACAGCAACACTCACACACAGACACGAAAATAAACGAACGATTGATAGGGGGGGGGAGAGAACAAAGAAAAACCACCGCCACCACCGCCGAACGACAAACACAAACGTGCGTCTAGACCAGAGGTTCCCAACCTTTTTGTCACTGAGTACCATCAGACGTTTTTATGATCAATTCGCGTACCACTTAAATAATTCTAAAACTTAATAATTAGGAGAATCGTTTTTTTTTTTTTTTTAATATACATTTTACATTCTAAGTGGAGCAAAAAAAGCTAGTGTATTTATAATCTTGTTAATTTATTTTTATTTTTTTGTTATTACTTTTTCATATAAAAATACTTTTCCAAAAGTTTCAACCAAAATTTGAATCAGCATTCTGTTCTAGAATTCTAGATAGTACTTTTAAGGGGTTATTTTTTAATAGATTTTCTACAATTTAGTAAAAACTAACCATAATTTTACAAAACACCTTTAAAACTTTATTTATTTATGCAAACTTTATGAAAAATTATGTATAGATTGACAATAAAATGAGAAATATTTTGGTGCAATAAAAGGTTTGATATGTGAAAATAAATGTTTGTATTTTTTTTTCTTCTTATTCTCAGTTGATAGTGAGGTATATAACTAGTAAAGTGATAAATAAATATTTTTTGTGATTACAGTGCTTAAACTTTATAATTTTCAAGTAACATTTTCTTGTACTAACTAAAGGTCCGTTAAAAATCTTATTTTAATGTAGAAATTATTTTTAGTTTCTTTTAAATTTAATACACCAAACGAATTTCACGAGAGATGTAAAGAATAGGTAACCTGCATGGTGCGAATTATGTCAGAATTTTAATACCGTATTCCGTAACAAAATGGATTTCGATATTACCCAGCGTACTTACTTTTGGCTTCTTTTAAGACTCAAAATCGAAGGTTTTACAGTATATGTGCTTGTATAGATCGGACAGATCAGTGTGAGGATTTTGCATCTATTTTCAATTATTTCTCACAGATCATAATGATATACAGACTTTTTATTATTAATTAATAAACATAATTTATTGTTTGGTATTCATACAAGTAAAGAAAAATCTAATCAAAACATTTCTTCGCGTACCTACCACCAACAAGTTTTCCACGTACCACGGGTTGGGAACCTCTGGTCTAGACCATCACGTGGCGCTACGACGAGGACCACAACACACAACCACACACAACACAGTGACGGGGTAAAGAAGACGACGACGACGACGATGATGATGCTGATGTTCATGCCACCGCTGCTGCTGCTATTCAGCGACGACGGTATGTATCGATCGGCCAGCAGCCGACCGCGGCCGAACATCCGCCACGCCATCGGACATCGCTTTTGTTCGATAAGGTTGATGGAAGGAATGGTAGTGGTAGCAGCGGCGGCGGCCGGTGGCAACGGAACCGGCTCGGTTCTCTACAAAACGCGCGGCGGCACGCCACGCCGCTCCGGACCAGCCTCGACAGGCACGGATGAACATGACACGGACAAATTATCTCTTACCTCCTACTCCTCCGACCGTTTAATAATACAAACGACAGTTGTACAGCCAGTACACAACCAATCGGTTACTCTTTTTCTTTTCTTTACATTTTTTTTTTTTTTCTGTTTGGGAGTGTACGGAAATCGATCTTGTTTGCGAGTCGTTTGCGATTAGTACGCGTCACTTAGAAGCATATACAAACAAACCACGAAAAACTATTATTTTTTGCAAAACTTCTAGATATTGAAGTATTATGCGAAAGACAATCATTTAATGGCAAAAAGCGTTTACTTTAAATATTCAACAATGTTACAAACATTATCTAGTGTCATAATAGCATACCTATAAAATTATATTTTTACCCCAAATATCTGTGATACGTTAGCCGTAAAATGAGATAAATCCTAATTGTAAACTATTATAATTCAAAAACCTTCGAGCACGTTAACAATGGACGATCCGATAATTATTTTCAGGAAATGTTTTCAACATCTTGTGGTTTTCGTTGCAATGACTGTGAAAGAAACTTCACTTAGTTGAAGGGATGAAGATTGCATCTTACTCCCCCTAAAAGGTCAGACTGATTGCGAAGGTTAAGGATATTAATGTATGGTAGCCGGTAGACGACACAAATGTACATTAGTAAGAATGATGAAAAGGGCTTTATTAAACAAACAATACTAAAACTGGACCCGTTTAACAAGATAACAAGATAACCCTATTACATAGTTTGTATGTTGATTGCTGCGTTTAATTGTTAAGTGGGACGTGGATCATACATATCGTATCAAAGACATCTCTAACAATAATATTATTAGTAATTATTAGACA